>JAMKCH010008782.1:0-29828 GCA_023653785.1 Ophioderma brevispina
AGGGTCAGTATTTGACATGACCCATATTGCGTGTTACGTGCGGATTCAATTATGGCAGTGTTTTAAAAAACGTTAAAAATATTCCTTAAATTTTCGCAAGGAAAACTGGAGAACTTCTTCTTGATAAATCCTGCCGAAAGGAAATTAAGTTTTTTTTAGGTCATCGGTAATCTCGAGCAACTCCTATATTTTCCACCATATTTGGAACATCCGCTATGTACTATATCGTGATGTAACGTAAGAAATCCCAATGGCTACGTTTCCTACGGCGCGTCCGGAACGTGTTGATCTGTGTCCAAACTGCGAAAGATATTATATTAAGTACTGCGCGAGCGATTAACGTTTTCTCCGGAACACGAAGGGGTTCTATGGACTTTGCATCAGATGGTCCGTTCCTATGTTTTGTTTTGCAATATGTATCGTAATTGGGTCTGAGACCTATAGAACCTAGCGAGAAAATGAACGTTTTTGTGTCGGGTACTCGGTGCTCGCAAACACTGAAAGTAAGGCACACCGCTACGGACCTCTCCCTTACACTTACCGGACCGCCGTAACGGTTTTCAAAGCCAAGCAACTAGTTGCGCCCGTCGGCGGCCCCTACAATGGCTTGGGATTCCAAAACAGGGTGCCAACACAGCACTGGTGCATATGTCCCGGGGACTTAATATTCCATGCATTTCTGATGTATATCGCCAAGCTCAATTCGGCCTCGACAGTAAGATCTTAGGTTAAACTGATGATCTTACCAACTTGGCCTTACCTCAAGCTCAACAGGGAATCTGCGTGGAACCCTTAAAATTTTCCATAACTAAACAGTGTGAAAATTTCATGCGCTTGCTGTTGGACCGGGTTATCCCTCTTGGAACATGGTCCAACCTAATTCCAAGAATATCTTGAAAGAAGGAGACGGATAATCACTGAAGTCCTTTGTGTTAGCCCCTCTTGAGCCAAGTAGAAGTTCCTAAATTGCTCGATACATGTTTGATTCTGATTTGTCCTGGAAATCTATTATGTATGCACTAAGGAGTGTTAAAATTTGCCATCAACGCCTCCATAGATTCCTTGCCATCTTTCACCTTTGAAAAGATGGGGGCAAACGGCTACTGACAGCTGCCCTCTTGGTAAGGGAAAGGCACCTTTGCACATCTTTATATTTCCAGAATATTGGACAGTTATCTATGCAACCACAATAATCTCATCCTGTATTTTTCTTCTACGTTTCAACATCAAGAAGTCTTTCAAATGCAATTTCCAGTATTCAGATATATCCGATTTGGAAAATTACACCATTGGGAGGGGGGACCATACCACCACGTATTATTTCTCGTCACAGAATCCGGACATTGTGATATATTGGCCTACTGACAGGCGGGTCACTCTCTTTTAGTTGTCGGTGCCATTTGGAGCCTAACATCAAAAAGGCTTCACGGTACCGCGCAAACACCGCCCCCCCCCCCGATTTTTTAAAAAAAAAAAAAAACCGCCAAAAAAAACCCCCAAACTTGATCGGTCCGCTTCCCTTTGTTTCTGACATCACTGAAGCCGGTTTTTGGGTGGCTGCTACCCCCAACAACATTGTTGCCGTTGAAATAGGCTCACGGGGTTACTTGACACCGACAACTAAAACAGTCTGACTCGCCTGTCCAAGACCTTCAAATCCCCTCTGACTCAAAACCCAGCCTTATAAATCAGTGGCTCATTCTTCATATTCCATCTTCATGATATAGACATGAGCCCATCCTGGACTGTTAATGAAATTATTTAATCGTCCCTTCCCGCCATGTTTCCTTTGTCGTCTGATTTTTTATTTGTTCTTTGTCTTACCCTGCCTGCATCGTCATGTTGGCAGTTGATCTGGCTTTGTAATGTTGTTTTCTTTATGGTTAATAAAGATGATTTAATAAACTATTTCAACTGTTCATGCGTAAAATTCCATACCATGAATTCACATCAGTGTGTTGCGATTAACCTAATGTTGTTTTTCTTATGAAAATAGAAGATAGCTCGTGTATTATTGCCCCAGGGCCCCATTCCGGGTACATTGGTTACATTTCGGGTATGACCATTTTGATCCAGACACATACGTGTGATGGTGTGAACTTTTCTAGCTCAAATTTCTACCAGCATGCAATGTCGTTTAGAGCCACAATTACCTATTGTAGCGGGAACGGGGCCCTGTGAGCGCCCCGGAGGACTCGCTGGTAAGTTGCACGGGCATAACCTTGCTGCTCTTCTGATGACGCACGTGACTCGGTAACATTTCCAAGTATTTTATTACAAGCAGCCGTCACCTCGTCGTCAGGTTACATCACACGTCAAGTACCTATGGTAGTGTCAAACGCAAACTACGATTAATATGTTCTTTAATAAACTATTACACACTTTCATTCATGTACTCCATAATTTACATACCCTTTCTCGTCTTCTCCTCACCACATCATACATGCACCATTTTAATAGACTTTAATAAGGAAAATCTCTAAGTTTTTTAGTCACAAATCGAAATCGGCAGCATGCCAGAAAATATACCATACATGTGACACAAGTGAGTGTACTGCACGCATCACATACATCCTTGGTATAACAGAATAGTGCTGTACAACAATATGTAAGTTTTGAATGTTCATTCAAATCACAAGACAAGAATCTCCTACAGTATTAATTAAAAGCCCAATTTTGAATGTACATTTATCCCTTAATCCTCAGATTAAAAATTTGCCCAGGGGGAACCCCCCTCTATGCACTGGCCGGCAACCGTAAATACAACCATAGGACACCTGGGGTGCGAGTTTGCATTTACACCATGGGAGTTTTGATATCTTACACACACATACACTCTAAATGTAATTAAAACCATGGCACTGTTTGGTTCAAACCATGCATCCATAACGTCGAGTGGGAACCTCGTCCCTGAAGTGTAAAGTGGGACCTCGTCCCTGAACCGTCGAGTGGTACCTCGTCCCTGAAGTGTAAAGTGGGACCTCGTCCCTGAAGCTTCGAGTGGACCTCGTCCTGAAGGCCGTCTAGTGGGACCTCGTCCCTGAAGTGTAAAGTGGGACCTCGTCCCTGAAGCTTCGATTGGGGACCTCGTCCCTGAAGCGGCGAGTGCGACCTCGTCCCTGAAGTGTCGAGTGGGACCTCGTCCCTGAAGCGGAGAGTGGGAACTTCGTTCCCTGAAGAGTGGGAACCTCGTCCCTGAAGTGTAAAGTGGGACCTCGTCCCTGAATCGTCGAGTGGGACCTCGTCCTGAAGCGTAGAGTGGGAACCTCGTCCCTGAAGTGTAAAGTGGGACCTCGTCCCTGAAGTTTAGAGTGGGGACCTCGTCCCTGAAGTGTATAGTGGGGACCTCGTCCCTGAAGCGGCGAGTGCGACCTCGTGTCCCTGAATCGTCGAGTGGGACCTCGTCCCTTAAGTGTAGAGTGGGACCTTGTTCCTGAATTGTAGAGTGGTACTCGTCCTGAGGTAGATTGGGCCCCCTCTTCCCTGAAGTGTCGAGTGCAGGTTTAACCAACAATGCCCAGCTTACCTTTAAATATCTCAATACAAATCATGGTTAATGCGAAACTAATGAAATAAGAAGATATGGTCCATTATCTCTTTTTATTATCTTATTTCCATCAACTTCTTTATTTATCCCATCTCTTGTTTGGATCACCTCATCTCCTCGAGCAAATACATACACCCATGATGTGAGTATCTGTAGTTTTATTTTAACTCACATCACCCCCCTCGATCTAGGGACATCTCGCCTTGATGTGAGTATCCCAGTTCTTAATTACACAATTTACACAACTCTAAATGTAGGGGGAATATGTCCCATCATCTCAATCTCATACAACAATACATCCATATCCGTCCTATTTCATAGGGGACAGTCATAATTATTCCCTATGAGAGCATGTTCCTAACTAGCCCTACAGAATGATAATATTTTATTGAAGTTTAATTATTCCGCAAACATCAAAATAACAAACCATTTCATTAATTCACCCAATCCATAAATGGCAGGAAGAAGTGATAACGTCTAACTGTTGATTGCAGGTAACGTTTTATCATAATAGGTCTTTAAGTTATTTTAGTTTTATTTATAATTTTTTTATTCACCATTAATATTCCAAACAATAAGAGAAGAATAACAAACGTCCCCTATCGGTTAAGACGGAACCATAGCCTTGTTTTCACCTATATAATAAAAAATAATATTATTTAAGTATTATATGAAATTTAACTTCTCCAACTAAACATTTGAAGCGCAAATATTTAACTATGTCTTCATCGCTCTTAACTATTATACAAGCTTCCACATTCTCCCCTCTCTTAATTTTAACAGTTCGGTGCGCCGTTCCGTACATACCCGTGGCTACCAAAGTTTACATGGAATTAATCCTTCATGAATTAAAAGAGAGAATATTTCAATAGACGTCTTGAGCATTCCTAACTTCATTACAATCTTCACATTAAAATTTAAAAAAAACCAACAACATCATTATAATGAATGCTCTACCTCTCCTATTATTTTGCAGTTCCATACCGTGATGGACCAATAGTTACTTAAATTATCGTCATGGAATAAAGAGAACAATCTTTAATCATGACTTGATCGCTCCTAACTTCTTACCAAGTTTAAATAATAACAAACACATCATTACTACTCAAGATAATTTCTCGCAAAACAGTCCCATCAAGTTGACACGGGACACCTACCTGCCTGCCTTGTAAAACAACAACCATGCGCCACACATTCATAGACGCTTACTGTAACATGTAGCAAAGAGACAGGTCCATGGTTTACGCGCATCACACAATAACTTGCTATACCGTAGTGTTGTGTGCATGACAGACAAGAGTACGCGCCGTCCACAAGTAACCGCTTGTCCCATAGTGTTGTAACAGGGACAGTACAAAAATGGCCGGCCATCGTGTAAAAACCCCTCCTTTCCTCTCTTCAAATTCGATTTTTAAACGTGAGTTTGCTAACAAAACACACACCAACTAATCTCCCATCACTGCCGATATGGTATGCAATTATGGTTTTTTAAAGATTTTTTTAACGAAATATGAATTCAAGTGGTTTTTCTGAAGTGTAATGTCATTGACTGTACACATGCACACTGCGATTTACTTCTCGATTTTTCAACGCTACTATTTTGCCCTTTTCGCAATACCTATTATATACATACTAAATCCTAGCGGTGTATATTAAGAATGACAAAATTTAATTATCTGAAGCAATCTGACATAATTCATTAACTTTAATTACGAAAATACGGACGTCAATCTCAAATGTGTGGACGAGTAAAATTTGAAAAAATTTTCCACAAACAATCTTTCGACAATATGTCCATAAATCTAACCTAATGTCACAATTCTGATTATCCCATGCCCTCAGTATGCTTTCCTACGCATATGCCCTACATCATGCATTTAATATTAAACTTGCCCCAATGCCAAAGGTACAGAATCTCTTCAAACGACAGAATTCAAACCCACCGCAACCTATGTATGGCAAACGCAAAACTGAGTCTTTCCCTTTTCAGTGCTGCCTACCGCTTGGGTGATTGATCACTCCTGGGCGCCGACGCGCTGATTGGACAAGTACATGACCTCCATGGCCGGTCTTCGCGTGGGTGGCAACAGGCGTGACCTGTCTAAGAGATACGATTCTTACAATGACTTGTGCATAATTAGACTGACCGTAATGGAATTAATTGTAAGCAGAGGGCGATGGATAACCAATTAACTTGGACATTATTTGTGACAGACTACAGGCTAACTTCCAATCCAGTTTCACAGCCCCCTCCCAGATTGTGCCGCCCCGGCACACAGACGTATGTAAGTTCAAACGTGATTGGAATGCGCACCGAAACTGCCCTGCCTACTCTTAATTCCATACTACCCTCTCTTGACGCCCCCAGCATCAGGTGTAGTCATCGCGGCATTCAGGTGTTGTTCATCACAGCAGTCTAGTGTTGTCATCGTACGCCCGGGTCGCCTCGATCAAGTATTGCATAATATCCCACCAGTTCAGTGTCGTCACCCCCAACATGTTCGCCACGGACCTTTGCCGCATCTAGTCCCGTTGGTTGGGAAGCGTACTGTGTTTGTTGGACCCACCTTCACATTGCCGTCAACAGGCCCGTCCGGCAATGTTTCGACTGAGCACTTCAGCGACAGTATGCAACTTTGCGTACTTCACTACGCTGCTCCGGACGAGGCCGTCGTCTCTATCACGTACGGATTCTATTTTCCGTGACAAATTTGGTGGATCATCCCATCTACGGTACATTAACAGCACCCAACCAGCGCTGCTTCGGTGTTTTGTTCATATTGGTACACCACTTATCCTGGTATCTCCCAATAACCCCTGGCCTCGACTCTGTCTCGGTTACTCTTTGAAGCCCGCAGCAACCATCTCCAAGGTGCAGTTATCTAGACTTCGCTTTCCCGCATTTTCCGCATTGTGTCCTTGGTAGCAAGCACGACCAGCCGCACTTAATCGTCTTTTTTTTCCCATCTCCACTCGCCCATCTCTTCACCAGAATTCCTCCCTTCAAACTGCCAACATGTCCCACTTGCCCAATACGTCTTCATGCAGACGACATACATCTTTCCATGGGGGTCGCCCCTCTCCAGCCTCCAGCCTCCCTTCTTCTCCTCAGGAACAGAGCCTTGTCTCATCCGCCAACTTGGCTCCTCACGTATCATCTCTAATGTGATGGCCTGGTTGTATAGTCACAATTACTAACTCTTCAACCACTACGAGTCGGGTTTCTATCCGCTCCAGACTTGTCGATCATGTGCTCCCGACTCTGGACGAGTCTCCCCCCCCGTCCGCAGAATTAGTACTGCGGCCATCATCCACTTCATACTCCTGCAACCTCTCGGTCGCCCTCTGGATTGACTCCATGACAACTCCCGAAACCAGGACCTCTGATAGCCTCCATCGTCCCGTCACTTCCAGCACGTTCCGGTTTTTTTGGCACCCATCTGCAACACGTCCCATCTGGATCTTCCTCTGCTTCTGCTCCTCCTCGCTCACCCCTCCTCATTTTTGGACATCTTAGTCCTCCATTCCCGCCCACAACACTGTCTACAGTGTAATTCTTGACAGGAGCCCGTCGCGTTAGAATGGCGTCTTCCCCCGGTCTGTACTCCAAATCGATGTTTGAACTGGACAGCACCGTCAAGCCAATCTCGCCAGCTGACCCTCGGGGTTTTTTTGAAGTTGCACAACCCCCTTAGCGACCCGTGGTCCGTCCTCACCTTGCTTCCTCCCCCTAGGGATGACGATACTTTTTGAGAATACAAAAACCGCAGCAAGAACTCTCTTCTCGTTACAACACAGTAAATTTCCGCTTCTCGGCCGGGACAGTAACTTGCTCTGCCATAAGCTATAACCCTTTCCTCGCCATCCGTCTTCTTGTGACAGTACTCCCCCTATTGCGAATTTTGCTGCGGTCAGTGTCTAGATGAGTGGCCCGCTGGGCCGTGGGTAAGCCAAAATTGGAGCACTGATCAGCAACTCGTTCAACGTGTTGAACGCAAATCGTCACTTTCGCTGCGCTCGTTCCATTCAAACAACCAACTGCTTCTCTGTCAGCCCGATGGAGAGGTGCCGGGCGATATCAGTAAATCCACGGATAAACCGACGATAGTACTACGCCAGTCCCAAGCACCTACGCACCTGCGTGGCGTCCTTGGCGTCGGCCAATCCCGACCTGCTTCTAAATCTTCTGTGGACGGATCCCGTATTGATAAAACCCCTTTCATATACAACGGTGGCCGCAAATTACGGTCACCCTCCTTTTGAAATATGTGACACTTGAGGGCTTGAGTTTCAACCCGGCTCCTCGGAACCTCTGCCAAACCTCCTCTATACCGATCTAACAGACGCCGACAACTGTGCTACCGAACACAAACACGTCGTCCAAATAAACCAGGAGCGTCTCCCATCGCAATCCAGCCACACCGATCCATCATCTTTCGAACGTTTGCGGGCCTCGCAAAGGCCAAATGGTAGAACGTTCCAAGCATAAAGTCCGCTTGTGGTGTGGAGAAGGCAGATTTATCTCTAGCGTCCTTGTCCATCTCAACCTGCCATAGCCGGGGCCATATCAAAGAGTTTGTAAGTACTTTGCGCCCCCTAAAGCTTCCAACGAATCATCGAATTCTCGGCAGAGGATACGCGTCCTTCATCGTAACCTCATTCAATCTGCGATATCCAGACAAAGGCGCTAGGCCATCCTTCTTGCTACCAACACCACTGGACTAGGAACCAGCACTATCCGAAGCTGTATTACCCTTTTCTCCAACATATCCTTCCTTTGTCGCTCTCCACCTTCACGCTTCTGCGGGGATAACCTCCTCAATGGCTGCCGAATAGGCCAGGCACTCCCAGTATCAATGCGGTGCTCACCTCTTTCGTCCTACCAATATCAACCTCCCCTAGAGAACAGAACATCCTGATATTTGGCTCTAACTCCTCCACCTTCTTCTCTCTCCCCTCCCTCCCCCCAGTGTGTTAGTACTTGGTCTACATCCTCCTTCAGATGTTCATGCACCTCCGCCGGTTCACCATTGTATCTCGCCCCCACCTCCATCTCCGCACACCTCATTCGCCGTTCTCCCGCCACCAGCACAAACTTGCCGAGCGTAGCGCCCCGTTTCACCTCTCGAGGAAGTCCACACATTAGTAATTGTACCTGGCACCACAGTCTTAACTTTGACTAGACCTCTTGCCACCACTAGTCCGCTATCATAAAGTGGCCCACCATAAAGCTCCATTACCTACCACCTCCCAGCCGCTCTCGACCTTCGCACGCATTCTGGGATTTGGAAGCTCCCTCTCCACCTAGTTTTGGAGTTATCTTCATGCGTGGAATGAACATCGTACTTTTTCACCTCTACGTGGAGCTCTGTTTTGACCAATATCGATTTTCGCCCCAGTTTGTTTCAGGTCCATCCCAACATCCTTTCTCATCGTCTGGCGACGACACAACTTAGCTCAATTGCAACCATTTCCCACGCTTATTTCCAGAATTGCTATTCCCCACGTCTCCACTTGTCGCCCACGGCCGATGAGCTGTGTATTAGAAACCGAATCCTAGGCCGGCTCTCATCCGTAATGCATCTGATACAACTCCAATCTGCGACAAGCGATTTGAAGTCCGCAGTGTCTCGCAGAAAATTACGCAGACACCCATGTCACACACCGTACATAACATGTCCCCTTTGCAGAACTCATCACATCTCTGACCTCGTCATCACCCCAACCACGAGATGCACCAGCCTCCGTTTGAATACATTCTCGCTTCTCGGCGTCCACTTCCTGCCGCGTCTCCAACAACTCCTGCCGTTTCTCGCCCCCCTTCTTCTCAGTCGACAACCTACATCTCCACCCTTCGTAATCTCCCTACTCCCGCCGACATTTTCCCTTTACGGACCCTTCTGTAACCCCCTTGCGGTTCCGCATCCCCGACACACCCCCATTGCGTTCTTGGTTTAAGAGTGACGCGGGCCTCTGCTTGCCACCGTCCCTCCCATTGCCCCTTGTGTGGGCCCGCTCTCGTTCCCCGACATGTTGCAATGCTGGAAACGGTGCTCTTCCTGTCGACATCTGCGACACCCCACATCACTGTAACGGCATTCTTTGTAGTGTGACCCCACTTCTTCGCAGCGGAAACACCGCACCACTCTCGGTGGTACCGTCTCGCTACATTTCCTGTGCGATTGTCCAGGCTTCGACAAATTAAAGCATATGGTGGTCCCTGTGGGCGGTGTGGCTCTGCTGGGATCTTCCATCCATTCCCGTCCTGTACCGTTCCACTGCTCTGTCCTCGATCCCTTGGCGATGCCGCCCTTGGCTGTTTCGTCTCGTTGGCCGACCTCTACCCCTCTCTTACGATCTTTTTCAGCCCTCAACACCTGCTTCCATCCTAGCGTCCCATGCATCCATCTTTGCCTCTAACTTGGACTTGGCGAAATCCTCTGTCGGGGTTGACTGAGATTCAACCAATCATCGTGTGCACCAGCCACTCCTACTCCTCGACTTCTCACTTCGGTGGAACGATTCAATCGCCTGAGCCTGCCTGGTTGCCTCCTCTAACGTGCCAGGCCTCGCTGGAACAGTCTTTTTCGGATGACCGATCTGCTATTGCATCTTTAAAGTACCCTCTTGCCAGCCAAATCTCGACCTTGCTTCTCAGTCTGAGCCTGCGGAAACGCTAGCGCCGTTATCCTTTATGTCCAATACTAAGGCATGAAGACTCTCCCCTCCCGGGCCTCTCTCTCCCGGCCGCTGCATTCTTGAAAGTAATTTTTGGAACACTCTCTCCGGCCCGACTCCTTCTCCCTCGCGTCCGTAGTTTTCGCAAAGGTCATCTCCTTCGGGTAAACGCGTTAATGCTCAATGCAGACAATACATCCCCCTGCCCCATCAACAGCCTGATATGTTCTTCCCTTATCGGTCCATTTATTGTATTCCCTCCAAGCCTCGAAATGCAGTCGAAAATCCTTCCATCCAGGCGGATTTCAAACCCTTCCTGTCATATTTTTTCGTGCTCTCTCCATATACCCTCGCTGCAAACTTGCTGCAAACTCGTGACCCTCTTCTCTCCCCTCTTCAACGGAGAGGTTTCCACCATTCCGGGTCGCCAAACCTTCCGGTCTCCGCTCGACGTCTACCTCATATCTTCATCTCTCCCCTCTCCCGCCTGCTTCTCTCTCAAATGAGGCGGCACATACCGTGGCAAGGCACTGTTCGATCTCCGTAGTGATAGTTATACTCCTATCTGTATTGGATCACCATCCGCAGCCTGTCAACGAGGACACCAATTCGCCCCCACGCTGTTCCGTGGCAAAGGTGACGGTGTTCTCACTCTTTCCCTGTCAGCGACACCGCTCTCCTATGGCCATGCTGTCCACGTCCGCCATACTCGTCGGCCGCCCTGATCTCCCTAAATCTCTCCTTCCTTGCTGCGCGCCTGGTCTTCCCACTCGTCGTACTCCGTCCGTCTCACGAGCCTCGCCCATCCTTCCCCCGCAATCTGTCCGTCTTTTTCCTTTAACTCTAGCCGCTGCCGTATCTCCTCACCTCCCCGCTTCGAACTTTCTCCCCGGCCTAATACTCCCCACTTCACCTCGCCCCTCGCCCCGTCCTCTGGGCATATCAGACTCCCCCCGCTCCTTCATGACTCCCCGCTCCCTCATATTTAAGGGAGGGCCCATCTCCCACACCCTGGTGGTAACCTTCCCATCGTTTTCGTCCTTTCTCTCTCTCCCATCAATTTGGCTTTGTCCCCCACTCCCACGTCGCATCTTTTCCGCTCCCCTCTCAACACACCATGCCCCTAAGGCCCTGCTGATCACGGCCGCCATGCTCGGTCCGGCCCCCCGATCTCCCTGCTCTCCCCTTCCTTGCCGCGCGCTAGTACGCCTCCACTCGCGGCGTACCCGGTCTCACTGGCCTCGCCCGTCCTCCCCCCTCGCATCTGTCGGTCTCTTTCCTCCAACTCCAGTCGCTTGGCCGTACCTCTCCATCTCCCCTCTTCGAATATTCAATCCATGCTGTCATATACTCCTCTAGCTTTACCTCGCCCCGTCCTACAGGGCATCCTGATCCCCCCATCCTCATACTTGAGGGGTAGCCTGTCACAACTCTCGTCCTACAACACCCTGTCGTATCCTCCCCGTTCACGTAATATGTCCTTTCTCTCTCCAACAATTTACTTCATCATCCTTTAATCTCTCATTCCTTTTCCTCTGCGTTCTTATCCAATTGAGTACCAACTTCCCTAAGAACGCTCTCCCCCGCCTCCTGTAACCCAATCTGCCGCTCACGCGCACCCAACCTCCCCGACTCCGCTCCTCCTCCTTTTCTGACGACCAACTGCTTAGTCGCTCCTCCTCTCCTCATCACAACCTTCCTTCTCTCTTCCTCTAAACCCTCCTCCACTCCGCATCATAACCCTTGTGTCCATCACTAATCCCTTTGCTCTTCTTTCTCACCTTCTCTCTTTCTGCCCATGGCGCGAACGCCGCTTCCACCTTGAGTCCTCCTCCTCCCGCTGACGGTCCAACCATTTAAACCGCCGTCGTCTCCTACGCCTTTCCTGTCTTTCATACTCGTCAGTCGTCTGTCCACTGCTTTCCATAATGAATCTCTCCTGCCTAGAACGCCTAGGCCGATCACCCCTCTTACTACGCCCCCGTGACCGTATCTTTCACCCCCGATACCATATGACTCAGTCGAGTACTCTTCGTTGACACCTGGTCCTCATCCATCATAAATTGTCTCTCCACCCACTCGTCCCACCTTGTCAACTATCTCCTTTACCACCGACCTGGCACCAGACTCATCGCTGCCCGCCCTCACGTCCTCACCACCGCTCACAACCCCATCCATATCGTCACGACTAAGTCTCCCACCGCCTTCTTCGTGCCTCCCCTCCATGTCACTCATCTCACTTCTTCCAGATCCTCCGGCTGCCATCGCTTACGTCACCTTAAGTCGCCGTTGATTCCCCCGTAGCAGTACCGCAGCACTACTACTTCGTCACGCACACACGACTCCGATGTCCCCTCCGTCGCACACAGAACTCTTTCGTCACTTATATGTATGCTCTCTTATCCCTGAAGCAGTACCGCAGCACCACTTAGTGACACACAAACCACTCCGATGTCGCCTCCGTCGCTTAAGTAGCCGTTGAATCCCCGTAGCAGTACCGCAGCACCACTACTTCGTCGCATACACCACTCCGACGTCGCCTCCGTCGCACACAACTCCCCAGACACTTATGTCCACCCAACGTAGCCGTTGAATCCCCGTAGCAGTACCGCAGCACCACTACTTCGTCGCACATACAACTCCTTCGTCGCTTTCGTCCACCCAACGTAGCCGTGAATCCCCGTAGCAGTACCGCAGCAACCACTACTTCGTCGCACATAACAACTCATTCGTCGCTTTCGTCCACCCAACGTAACCGTTGAATCCCCGTAGCAGTCATACCCCGCAGCACCACTACTTTGTCGCAAATACAACTCCTGCGTCGCTTTTCCGTCCACCCAACGAGCGTTGAATTGAATCTCCGTAGCAGTACCGCCGCACCACTACCTCGTCGCACACACAACTCCTTCCTCGCTTACTCCACCTCTTCACCAAGCCTCGCACGTCGTCAATTAGGATCCCCCTTCTGACACCAATTTGTAGCGGGACCGGCCCTGGGAGGGGCCCCAGGAGACTCGCGGGTAAGTTTGCAGGGGCAGAACCTTGTGTTTCCTTTGAATGACCCACGTGACTCGGTAAATCGGTTTCTCAAGTATTTTATTACAACCAAGCCTTCGCCGTCGTCGTCAGTACATCACAACGTCACGTACCCGCTCCAAAATGTACAAGAACTCTTGAAAATAGCAACAGATCGAGAAGCTTGCCACGCACCTGCGGGTATATCAACAGCAAACATGACCTTTTTTTTTTCTCTGCCAGCGCTGAATACCGCCGTGGGGGTGATAGACACGCGGTGGACCGTTGCGCTGATTGGGCAGTACGTGACCTCACCCTCCGTGGCAGGCTTCGCGCGGCTTGGCAGTCAGCCTACCTTCCAAAGAGATCACGATTTATGACCGACTTTGGCATAATTGTACTGACTTAATGGAAATCAATTTGTAGGAAGAGAGCTATGGATAACCTTTGGGACATTAAATTGGTGACAAAATAATACAACTAAGAAAATACAGGCTAACTTCTAATCCCGTTTCACATTCAGTGAACATTTATCTGTAGTATACAGTGCCATATGATACTCTTTATAACAATTTTCGGATCCGGAAATTATAACAAAGTGTGATTTTCTATATGAAAGCACTTCGATTTGAAGCTAGCTATTTCCCAGTGATTAGTATATGGGACAAGCATTATGTATAATATGCAAAAAAAAAAAACCAAACAATTTGTTTGAAATTGAGGGCGTCCTCCTCGGAAATCTCTGAGCCAGCCTTTAAAAATTAACCATAAGCTCTCTTATTTCATATTCATGAACCACAACCCTCAAAACAACAGATTTAGACAATTACCGACGGACTATTTGTACCGACGGAAATCGTTTAAGATTACACCCCACACACACAATACACCACAGACACACACACAGGCACACACACACGCGCGCGCACACACACACACCCACCACACCACACACCCCCACACACATATCTATATATAATATATATATATATATATTATAATATATATATAGATATAATCATTTTCTCAAGTATTTAAAGGATTAAAGATGACTTCCCCTTAATGCATCGCTTTCTTCATAGATTTTGTTGTTGTTTTTATAAAAAATTTTGTTTAAAGTTTTAAATGTATTGAAAAAAATGAAAGAAATCGACTGAAAATACGCTATATATGCGGATTTTGTAAGCAACAGACCCATTTTTTCTTCTCTCCATTTTACACACATTAACCTTGTGTTTGGGAAAGTACATATCATGAATGCCTTTTGTCAATTACTCAATGATAGGACTGAATCCAAACACCAATTTCAACCTGTTGCAGAGCAAAAAACAAAAAAAAAAACCCAAGATCTTCTCATTGTTTGGGATATTGCTTAGAGTTTAGAGTCCCTTGCATATAGCTTGTATAACCTGGATTATGTACAGTTAGTGTTGCAAACCCTTTTCATTTACCCTCAGGATTAATTTTGTTGAACATTTAATTCCTTTTGAGGATCAATCAAGGAGATTATGGCTATTCATAATCAATTAAACAAGATAGTAAGGGCCATCACGATCAACAAAGTTACAAAGCTTCTTCTTTTACTAATTAAAAATTTAATTAATTCCATTAAAACGCGGAATATTTTAGTGTTCCTTTCGGCCCAGAAGTAGAACATATATATATAAATTAAATTTTAATTAAAATGATTAGCAGCGATAATACTAGAGAATCCTAAAAAAATGGAACCTGCATTTTTTTTTTTCAATTTTTTTCTTTCTCTTTGCAGCCACCTCACAGGTATTTCTTATAATCCACACTACATTTAAAAAAAAAACACTTACAACATAAGTCAAGAAAATTCATACATGTTTTCAGCATCAAGTATTATGAGATCATTCATTTCAACAGTTTTCACATCGTGCTATATTAATCAAGATTAACAATGTTTCTTTCACGATTTTTATTACCCAGCAATTTGTCTATACTTAATTTCTTCTTCTTTGAAATATGAATAACTGGGACATGTTTCCCCAACTGATTAATAACCCTTTTCTTGTAAATTGCATAGGTCGCCAGATTTTAACAGTAAGTTCAGTTGATTAAACTGTTTCATACCTATGTTATAACCTAGAATAATCATGGCTAAATTCACCTTTAACTTAACTTTGGTATAATTAAAAACAAGTTATATACAAAATCCCAAAATTTCACATTCATGCTGCATTTCAAAAAAACAATGTTCTACGGTGTCTATCTTTTGACAATTATCACACTTTTCACTTTCTCTAAGATTCCATTTTTTGAGATTGCGATTTGTCGGAAAAGGGTTATTTAATAATTTATAATTAAATTGAGCAATATCATTGTTTTGTATTATTTGTAGCTTAAAATTCCATACTGACTTCCAGAGCTGTTTTTTATTATTATCACGATCAGGAAGATCTAATTTACTTGTCCAATATTCTTGTGCATTATTAACATTATCTTTAGAATTAACCAGCAATAGATAAAATTGCTTTGATGTTACCATTGAACAATGTTTTTCTACCATTATGCAGATTTACAACAAGCTTGTTTTCATTCTTGTCAGGGGTACTAACATCCTGCGTTGATATAAATTCCTTCCATTCCTTTGGTAATGCTTTCTTAATTTTTGCAAGTTGAAAAAAACATAGATCATCTTTTGTAAGTTTTTCTTAGATCACTTTCTTTCTTTCTTTAAAGCGGCACTGGCACATTTTCACAAAATATGAAATTTCTTCAATTTGCCCTCAAATGATAGTCTTGGCCATTGGAAGAACAGAGAAATATTTTACATGTAAAAATAACATACCCCAAAACAGATAGGGACATTGATATGAGGATAAAGACATCCAGGTAATTGGTAGGCCAACTTTTAAGTTTTCCATAACTTTAATCAACAAATGTGTATATTACACGAATATTTTGCCTCGTACTCACTGATATTAAAACCACAAAGGTTATAGACCGATCAAACAGTGTGCATAGCGTGGGAAACATGCATACGGCGTGCGTATTCTTGTGTTAATCGCCATTTTCGTCGTCTGCTGAATTTAGCGTCGCCGGCGACGTTAAATTATAAAATCGTTCGGTTTACCCATAAGGAAGCTGATTTGGTCTTAATCATTTCGGGTGAGGGCTTTTGGATATAAAAGCCTTACAACCATGCAAAAATATCGATTTTGAAAAATCTTGAGGGCGCACTATTTTCAAATGTGCCAGTGTCTCTTTAAACATTTGTTTTCTATCTGGCCTGGACCCCTGCTCCTGCATTCTTTCAGGGCCCAAGTCCGTGCCCTAGGATGGGCCCCTGCACCTCACCTGCTTAATTTTGTGTGTCGTTTACGGGAAAATACCTTTGTGACCCTCCCACTCAGAAAATTCTGCACATGACTATGTAATGAAAACAAACACAACACCATAAGCTACCATACTCATTTGGTTATTTTTAACATTTCACATGCAGTTTCAGGCCTGTAGCCAGCCATCTACGATAGGGGGTTCGATTTGTTAGTGACCAAAATGGTTGCGGAGGGATGTGCCCCCTCAGAAAATTTGGGAAATTTTGTAAAATTAAAAGCCAAATACATATATGAAAAGAACTGAAACTCAATCGGCTTCTCAAGATCTGCCCATCGAAACCAATCCACCAACACTAGAGGAGACGCTACTAGCCATAGGCCAAATGAAGAACAATAAGGCCGCCGGACTTGACAGTGCAATTACATCTGAAGCACTCCAGAATGGTGGTGATGTAATGGCTAAGTTAGTTCATGGCTTTTGTACTGAAGTATACACCACTCTCATTCCACCCAGCCAATGGACCACTAGCGTCATTGTTCCTCTACCCAAGAAGGGAGACCTTAGTCTGATGACCAACTATCGAGGAATATCTCTTCTGTCAATTACAGCCAAGGTTTACAACAAGATCCTTCTAAACAGAATCAGAGATCATGTGGACCCCATCTTAAGAAGCAACCAGGCTGGATGTCGTTCTGGAAGAAGTTGTGCCCAGCAGATCCATATCCTCAGAAGAATCATGGAAGGTGTCCAAGACTACCAGCTTCCTCTTACAGTCACCTTTATAGACTTTAAGAAGGCCTTTGATTCCATCAATAGAAAGGTTATGTTTGCTGTGATGCGGCATTATGGAATACCGGAAGCAGTAGTGAATGCCATAAGTGCGCTTTACAACAACTCTAAAAGTGCAGTAATGGTCGACGGAAACATTTCGGATCCTTTCGAAGTCACCACCGGAGTTCTTCAGGGTGATGTTTTCGCTCCATTCCTTTTCATCATATTAGTAGACTTTCTACTGAAGAAGGCCACATCAGATTGTGACTCTGGAATTGTAACACACCCACGCCGCTCCAGACGATACCCAGGCAAAGTATTGAATGACTTGGATTTTGCTGATGATATTGCCCTGCTGGAATCCACTCTTCCGAGGGCACAGACCCAGCTGACCAAATACTGCAGCGGCAGCAGAAAATCTTGGCCTCATAATAAGCGTATCCAAGACAGAGTACATGACTGTAAATTGTCAATCTCATCCAACACTTCAAGTCTATGGTGAATCCATCAACCATGTGACAGATTTCAAATATCTTGGCTCCAAAATGGCATCTGCTGCAAGCGACCTAAAAGACGCCAAGCATTAGCTTGAAGTGCCTTCTGGAAGCTAGAACGTCTGTGGAAAAGCCCCCAATTATCCATCTCTGCAAAAGTCAAGTTATTCAACAGTACCTGTGTGACCATCCTACTCTATGGCTGTGAATCCTGGGTGCTATCACAAGACATGGAAAGCAAAATCAACGCATTTGCTACCTCTTGCTATAGGATTATGCTGGACATAAAACGGAAAGACCGTGTTTCAAACACCATCTTATATTCAATGACCAACACTGAGCCTCTTGTCCACCTTGTAAGACATCGCCAGCTGAGTTTCCTTGGACACATCCTTCCTCTGCCAGAGGAAGAGCCTGATAGAAGATACGCTCTCTTACATATCACCTCATGGCAAAAGGAGACCTAGACGTCCACGCACCTCTTATTTAGCCTACATCCAACGTCTGCTAGGGTATGATAAAGGCATGATACAAGCTGAGCAGATAGCCACACTTGCCAAAGATAGATGTGCATGGAGAAATCTTGTAATCGCCTGCTCCGCAGCCGAAGGATGATGATGATGATGAGTGCATTTGGAAAGCTCTCATTATCTCATTATCATGAAGCAAATGATTTATACTTGCCCCTGACGGGGGTCCAGGGGCGAAACCCCTGGAAGCTCTGGAGTTTTAGCATGTACGAGTACATTTGGAGAGCTCTCATTATGAAGCAAATTATCTATACTTGCCCCTGACGGGGGTCTAAGGGGCGAAGCCCCGGAAGCTCTCGAGTTACGAACTATAGGTCTACTGCCTGTGACAGTGTCAATTTTATTTTTCCCCAATGTCATTTCAGCGCCCCCTGAGGTGGCGACCAGGGCACGTGCCCCCCCCTTGTCCCCCAGCCACGCCACTGGGGTATTTTGACCTCGTTAGGGTTAATTTCATGATTATTCGTCAAATAAATTACAATAGAAATGCGACCAATTTGGTTTAAAGGTGCAACAAGAGATTTTGAGGCACCCAAATATTGTGTCATAATAATAATTTCATATAGGTTAGACACTCAATAGATTTCTTACCTTGTATTTGGCTACAGTAACGTCTTAAAAGAGAGAAAAGGGTGATTTTGATTTGCTTATATTTCAATATAAAACATACGCTGAATTTCGTATTTGCTCCTATACGATATTAGAAATTTCACAATTTTTCGACCAAAGAAACATTTCTCAGCTCAATCCTTTCAGATTGAGATATTTTTAATGGAAAACTTTACATCAGGGTAAAAATCAGTGCTTTATCATATCTGGCTTACTTTTCAGTGATTTCTTTCATTTTTTCAACACTTGGAAGTATATTAGATTTGCTTTTTTAAAACAACAACAAATCTATGATTCAGTGATTTTATCAAGGTGAGGGTCGTCTGCAATCCTTGCACATTTTTTTTTTATTCACGTAGTATATATATATATAGAGAGAGAGAGACTGTTAAATCAACCCTAACGCCATAAATACCAATTTGTAAATAGAATGTCAATTGTCACGATCAACAAAGTTACAGCTTTCTTTTAATTAAAAATTTAATTAAATTTAATTAAAACGCGGAATATTTTAGTGTTCTTCGCCCAGAAGTAGAACAGATATATAAAAATTAAATTTAATTAAAATGATTAGCAGCGATAATACGAGAAAATCTAAAAAATAATGAAATGCATTTTTTCAATTTGTTTTCTTTCTCTTTGCACCTCAATTATTTAACGAATAATCATGAAATTAACCCTAACGAGGTCAAAATACCCCAGTGGCGTGGCTGGGGGACAAGGGGGGGGCACGTGCCCTGGTCGCCACCTCAGGGGGCGCTGAAATGACATTGGGGAAAAATAAAATTGACACTGTCACAGGCAGTAGACCTATAGTTCGTAACTCGAACTCAGGGTAAAAATCAGTGCTTTCATTTATTTTTGAGACACCTGATATGTGATATCTCTCGTTGCACCTCTAATAACGAAAAACACGTACCAAATAATTTGTGATATTTGTGTCCAATACCGAAAAATGCTTCAAAAGTGAACCAGCGAAGAAACAAAAAAATACTTCAAAATCTGATTGAGAAACGAGGAGATACTCTGTTATTTATTATCTTCTACAGACACATAATCAATTGCATATGGTTTTTCTTGTAAGAAAAAATATGCAAGAAAACAAATTAACCCTCGTCTACCTGAGCCATTTTTTGTAACAAAACTCCCGTTTGTAACCACCCCCCCCTGTGATTTTCGTTACTCGTGAACCCGATTCCTTTAAATTTTGGTACAATGGATCTCTTAGGGTTTCTTCGTCTTCCTTCTTCTTTCCATTGGTACCAAAATAAGTACTAACATCCCCATTATGACGTCAGCATGAGGTCATATGTTGAGGAAAGTACGAAAATACTGAATATAGGGTGGAAAATTGATATTTCGCAATTTTAGCGACTCAAACACCTTATTATAGCTCTAAAATGCTGTCATTATATAAAACTAGTCATTTCCCATCAAGTAGAGTCAATAACCGCATGAAAATCTGATTTTCCTAACCTTTTTGGCGAAAAATTGAATTTTTCACTGTGTGTGTCTATGGAAATGGCAGTTTTGCTGATATGCGAACTTTATGGCGTCATTGTGATGTAATGCTAGGCATGTTGGTACTCATTTTGGTATCAATGGAAAGAGGAGGACCATAGCTATCTATTGGTACCAAAATCAAGTGTCTGTGATGTTCCTGTGTTGTGTTAGGCATGTTGGTACTTCTCTTCCGGAGGGGGGTTACCACCCCCCCCCCCCCCCATCCATCACTTTGGGATCACCCTGTATCTTACCTATACCCCGGTGGATGTTTGTTTTTGGATTAAAAGGAGCGGAACATGTCAATTGACAATTACATTAATAATTTGGCACCAAGAAAAGGGGTTTTAGCAAGCCGGGGAAAAAAAACCTGAAGGGGGACCACCCCCCACCCCTTCGGTAGACGAGGGTTAATATGCACGCCGTGGCATACCTCTCCATTCAAAAGACCACCAAATTACAGTTACCCCCGGCAGTCACTTCTTCTCTCAAAAGAAGTCGGTACAGTAGACAATTTCAAGTTATAAATAAACAACAATGTATATAATTTCCTTCCTCGCCTATACATGACCTTATAGTCGTTATACAGTGTGAGTCAAAATAGTCTATCCCGTTCGGATTTCTTTTTTGCATAAAAAATAATTTCATCAAAGCCTACTGCAGGATACTGCTACAATTAATAAAAGTATAACTTCTTCTTAACGATTTAAAAAAAGAATGATTGAAATCGGTCAATTCGGCCGAGAGTTATATCTGTTTTACCGAAGGCACCTCATTTTCTTACTTTCTACGGAATACCATGCTGTGTAGTGCTAACCTGAACAGTCTGTGCTTGTGCCCACTCACCTGAATACATTTTGTATACATCTTTTTTCCGTGGAAAGTTAAAAAATAAGAAACCTTTCTTAAAACAGGTACACCTCTGGTCCTGATTGACCTATTACAACCATTCTCTTTTCTAAATTGTTAAGGAAAACACACTCTACAAATTGCATCTTGCAGCAGCAGCTCTTGATGAAATTAATTTTTGCTGATAAAAAGAAATCCCGCACGCGATAGACTATTTTGACTCACACTGTACCGATGCTGTTTATATTCATGATAATGTTTTGTCTTAAGTGGCCAGTCCACTGTCACACCGGAGTGGAGTGTATTGGAGGGGGGAGATAAGGCCCATCCACGGCTATCCTGACTAGAACATATTTCGTTCAAATTGGCAGAGGATACATGTATTTCGGTGAGAAATAAGATAACGTGGCATTGTGGTTAAATTCGATTAGCGAAAATTTCTTTATAAAATCCCTTCAAATCAGCCGTTTGATGCTTGAGAAAAATACCTATATAATAATTATAGACGTCGGTCGAGCCGCACACTGCCAAAAAATATCTGAGTACCCCATCCCGGTACTGCACATCGAATTAAGATTGCAAAACGCTCTCCAATTTCCGTGGACACTTTTTAGCAAAAACATCTTCATCCAGTGAAACCGAAGCATTGTAGTGAATATGAATAAGAGCCAAGGAGCCAAGTCTGTCTTCTGCCATACTTGCACGCATCCAGGTATTTAGTCTACGTAAGGTGCTTGCGTTCCGCTCGCATTCGCAACTGGTCACAGGAAGGGTGCAAGCAAGTTGTAAAAGGGTGTATATGTTTGGAAACTCATCTTTTTTTTGGAAATTTTAGGGGGTTCGATCGAACCCCTCGACCCCCCTGGCTACGGGCCTGAGTTTGTATCCATTTTAAGGAAGGGAAATGAAGAGGAGGGGAACGGTCACATTTAGGAAATTGATAGGCCAAAATCTTGCTTCTGAGGAAAAAATGACTTTTTGCACCCCTGGTCCTTACGATACACTACACCATTATTAATCCATGTGCTATTCCATGATAGTATTCGACCGTTAAATTTAATGTTACAATTCCCTTATATCATTTCGTTTTCTAACTTTATGTGTTGAATGTCAAACCATGTCATTACAATTTCTTCATAAAATTTGGGAACATAGCTCTTTTTAACAGACACTATCAGAGTTCTTTTAAAATATTTTAAATTTGCAGGAAAGCTCAAAGTGAAGATGAGTCTGTAGATTCTCATAAGTTAGCTTAATCATCTGTAGATTGACATAAGGAAGAAACGGCAAGTGTTTTTTCCAATATACTATTCTCCATTCAATTAACGTGTTGTAGTATGTTCCCGTACGGACAAGTATGACTAGAAATGTTCCGATTCTGTCCTTATTAGGGTGCTTTCTGTCTTATCATTTGCAGGTATGTTAAAGGCTTAACCTGTACTTGTTTACATCCACGCAAAAATCTGATTTTTGAATGATTTTTTTTTGATTTGCTGATTTAGCAATCACTGATAAGTGGTCTTTAAATATTTGTTTGGCATCTTTGCTAAGACATTTGCCTGTAGAATTATATCTAAACCGCTAATTGGTAAGAACCAGTGACGTACAATTTCTTTCCACTTTCCATTTCATTCAGAATACAATCTTGCGATCCATTTTAGTTTCACAGCTTTGATTGGAGATTCAACATCAATCATTCATATACCACCATTCTTATAATCTTGAGTTGTAGTAGAACGTTTAACTTTGTCTGTTCGAGCATTCTACAAAAAGTTATATATTAACGTGTTTACCTTCTTGATTATATTGTCTGGTATTGAAATTACTGCAGCATTATACAATATTTGAGAGATAGCAAAACGTTTAATACTTGTAACCTTCTCCAAAATTGTTAAGTTTCTAAATGCGGCCAGAGTCTAAGCTGATTTTCAATTTTTCTCGTCCCAATTTATTGTGTCAATAACTGTTTTTTCTTTTCCAAAATAAATACCAATACATTTTATTGGATGGTTGTCCATTGTAAACTGTTTAGATTGGTACTTGGTCTTGTTGTACCAAGCCAAAAAACCTTCCGTTTTTTGGGACTATTAAGGGCTGGTTCAGCGATTTCAAAAATGATTAATTTTTTTGTGTAATAAAAAAATAGTCAACTATAGAACTAAAGATACTAGTCACATAAAATGCTGAAATTTCAAAGTTTGAGATGAATCGGATTTTTCGTTTATAGTGCCATAGGATACGTACTGTGTTAACAAAAATTCCGGATCGGGAATTTTATAACAAAGTTTGATTTAACTATGAAGGACTTGATGTGAGCTTAGCTATTTTACACCATAATAGTATATAGACAGGCATTATGGTTATGCAAAAAACACGATTTGTTGAAAAATGAGGGCGCCCTCCCCGGGAAAATCTATTATCTATGTCAGCTTTAAGAAATAAACCTGCAATATGACTAAAATCTTTATAACTTGCATCACGTTTTCAACAGATTTCATGTCCTTACAAAATAGAGAAGTATCATCGTGATATTTGAATCAATTTTAATTTTACGAGCCAAGGCTTTCGACCCCCCCCCCCTTAGTTTGCCCCCCGGCTGAAAGAAAATAAGGGATTGTGGGACAAAATTGGCGATTTGGGGCCAAAAATCACCAAATTGGGGGGAAAATCAGCGATTTTGGGCCAAATTGGTTAAAAATATCCAAAATATTTGTATACTTGCCCCCCCCCGAAATTTCATTTTGCCCACAGAAATTTCACTTTGACCCCCCCCCCGTTTGCCCTCCCCAGAAAAGAGGTCTGGCGCGCACTGATTTCGACAGCAATTATAAATAAAAGAGCACTGAACGGACAGCCCTGTCGAATTCCTCTGGACACAGAAAAACGATTCAGAAAGCCAACCATGTATATTTATGCAACTGTTATTATCTGTATAGAATATTTGAATTTTTAAAGGATCGAATTGCCACACCCAAATTTAATCCAGACAGCTATTCAAGAAATTAATTTCTAGCATATCAACAGCTTTCCGAAAATCTACAGTTTTCAGTTTCAGGTTTTTTTTTTCAGTTTTAGTTTATTTTTCCATTTACAAATAAAGTGTATTTATTGTACAACTTTCCCATAAAAAATACAATCAAACTACAAATTAAAAATATCACCCTGTGCATTTTTGCGCATATATCCCCGCTAAATCCTCGCTTTTATTCCATCCAATTTGATTGGACCCTAAGCGAATATTGTCAGACATGAACACAAGTAATAAAATACGACTTGGGCCAGTTTCACCTGAAGGTTCAAGAAACTAAATAGTTGAGCAGTTAAGGGGGATTTCTGGCAGCAGAATCGTTCAATTTTTGAAGAAAGCATGAAACTTTGTACATGACTTATATAGCATCAGAGGTTCCGAAAAAATAGACCCAAAAATATTACGCCCCCTGGTGTCCGCCATATTGAATTCCAAAATGGCCGCCAAAATAACTGTTTTTTAGCCATAATTCTTTTTCTTTCCGTTTCGCACGAGAGGCCGATTCAAGTGTTCTAACCTATGTTTTTGATACCAAGGAACCTGTTGGTGGTCTTATAATTTTCATCCAACGGTTCCATCATGGAATTTTTAAGATGGCCGCCATAATTGGCCAACTCGGTGAAGTCGAGGCGTCAACCGGTCGCAAAAGCCCTAATTTCACGGATTCTTGTGATATGTTCGAGGTGCCACTGCCTGAGGGTGAAAGACCATTTTCGGAGGTCAATGGGACGTCCCTCCAAGCTCAAGAGCAAGAGCGGATAAAGTGCACCTCGGCAACTAAGACCGGGCCCTCAAGCACTCAGGGCAAGCAGAGAAGGAAGGAGCTAACCCCCTCCATCCTCTCCACCCCACTACCAGGGCTATCAGGCCCCTCAGAACCAGAAGGTGGCACCGGCGGTAAAAGGCGGGAAAGCTTCGTGGTAAATGACAGAAGAGTAAGGGCAAAGACAAAGTTTGGGGTCAATCCAAAGGTTGTGGTGGTCGAGGTGGCCAAGCCGGTCGCCTATGACTACCCAGGACAGTCCTCTTGCCACCTGTGGGTGGACGGTCATCTCATGGAATTTACAGGGGCATGGCCGGCAGTGACCACAAACCTTTGGGTTCTGCACGTGGTAGCCCAAAGATACTGTATCAAGAGTTCACGGCCTGTCTACCTCCATTCCGAGGGGTGAGGTTTATCTACCTTAACCCTTAAGTTCCAAGAGACACTACAAAGTGGGACAAGCTCCGGCGGAAGAATACTGCTTTGTAGGCCTAACGTGCCGTGATATGCCTCTCGAATGCAATTCGGGAGGTCTTCTACTCCACCTTTTTTTAACTACAAAAAATATCAGAGCAGTGGATGCCCAACCTGAACCTGAAACCTTTAAATGGGTTATCTGGCCTCTCCTCCATATGGAGACCCTGAACACAGTACTCAGATGGTCTCCCATCATGCAACCTTGCCATCAAACAATGCACTCGAGCTGTGGGCTATCTTTCTGCCACTGAAGCACTGCGTCACTCTGACAAGAGGAAAAGAAATCTTGGTCCAATGCGACAGCATGGCGGTAATGACATACATCAACAAGGAGGGAGGACAAGAAGCCCCCATCCCCGTCTCTGCAAGGAGTGGTGCAGGTAATGGAACATTGCTCTGATAGCGTCCCTTGTAATGGGGGTGGAGAACATCCTAGTGGACACCCTCTCCCGGAAAGGCACAAAGTGCCAGGCGTCAACGAAGATAAAGGGGTCGTCAGTGGAATGGCCCCTCCTTCCAGCAGTTTGCTTGTCATTTTTAGAGGCTACAGCGTCTCCATGTGGATCTATTTGCCTCCGACGGGCGCCGTGAATCACCAGCTTCCGACGTACTACTCGTGGAGTCAAGATCCCCCGTTGCGATGATGCCAAGAGTCTTCGAGAAGGTTTCTCAGTCCGACAACTGACTGGTTCTGCTGGTAGCGCCCATGCGGCCATCGACTGTGGTTCCCACGGGTTCTGGAACTACTAGTCTGGGACCTTGTCTTTCTCCCTCAGGACGGGGATCTGGTAAGCGGTCCTCCAGCCGACCCGTTCGTCCCAGGGCATACCATCCGCGCTCTCAATCTGACTGTCTGGAGCAGAGACTTTCTGAACAGACTACTGCGCTCGTTGCTCAGACACGACGGAGAATCTTACGATTCTCGACTCCGCCGGTTCTAATAGATGGTGCGCCAATCGAGAGATCGATCCGCTGTCTGCGTCTGTAGGGAACATTGGGAATTTCCTAATAGAAATCTTTCACGAGGGTTTGGTCCCCAAACAGTCATGACAGTCGGGGCACTGACCCACCGCAATTGGGGCACTCCATCGGGGTTTCAGAGCCGACCTAGTTGTCTCTAATAGCCCGATTCTCACGAATCTGCTGAATGGCATGTTTTCGGCACGTCACCCGGTTTGTTCACTTGTTCCGGAGTGGGACCTGCCGCTAGTGTTCCAGGTCTTAGCGTCTTAGGAATTTGAGCCAGGAATTTGAGCCACTAGAGAATGTCAGTCTCTTTGATCTGCCTTGGAAGACGGCGTTTTTTTCGTGGCAGAGTCGCCTTGGGGCGACGGGGTTCCAAAATACATGACTTGTTTAAACAACACAAATACCGCTACCATGACCGCTATCCTCCTTTTTTTTTTTTTTTTTTGCGGTGATCATCAGTTTGTTATTCATTTTCCTCTAGGGACATAAGGGATATAGTCCAGCAACGTGGAAGATGAGCTGTTGCTATTGCAGGACTGTGTACCGGTAGAAGTGGGCACAATCAAAAGCTGTAGGTAAGTCTCTCGGTGATACTCTAGAGCCTACCTTACCTTTCCTTCTTCCACCGCTTGAGACTAGCAGTGGGATACTGTGCAAAAGTAAGGTCGCGGAGGGTAGCTACCCGGGGGGGTGGGGCGGCAGCACTCCCATATGAAATGGATATGGGTGCTTCCAAACCCAGGGCTTTCGGTGACTTACTGAAAAATAGGGGTCTTGGGGTGATAGAGAGCCAAATTGCCACAAAATGGGGTTTCCGAGTGACAAATTTACAAAATTTTCCAAAAACAGGGTCTTTGGGTGAACAAATAAGAGGTCTTTGAGTGAAAATTTTCAAAATTCCCCCCAAAATAGGGTCTTTTGGTGACGGTGTTAAAATTTTCACAAAATATGGGGTCTTTGGGTGAAATTTAAAAAGTGGGTCTTTGGGTGACAACGATGCTGTAAAAAGGGGGTCTTAACAGACTTACACACGTGTCACTTCCAAGATGGGAGGTCCCCCGGGTAGCTATCGAGACCGCGGTATATTTCCCTCTCAGAAGTGAAAGGGGGATACGCTAGCGATCAACACCAACCCTGCGTGACCTTCGCACCCACAATGTTTATCCACTTGCAAGGTCTCGGGAAGATTGTATTCTTTACCATTTGGAGAAACAATTTGGGTTAAGGACGGCGATTCACCGCGTGTTGGCGGTTAATCGTCCGAAATTTAGTGCGCGCTGCCATTGGACTATTTTCACGGTAGCTTACGTTTATATGTGGTATAGAGGTTTCTGTTCGGGCCCAAACAAGACATAACTGATAGAAATCTTTATTTTAATCAATACTTTTGAATTAAAAATCTTGCCGCCAATCCAATATGGTAGCCACCTGAAGAACAACTTATGATCACTGAAAGTTTCTGGGTATCACAAAACATAGATATAGGACGCCTGAACTTTAGTCCAAAAAATAGTTGTAGTCAGCTTCCTATAGAATAAGCTTTTAAAATTAGTAGATTAAAAACTCTATTGGTTTTGTTTTATTGTGTGAGTTTCTTGTTATGCCCTTGCAACCGGAAGAGGATGACCTTGGGACTGGCACATATTGTATTTTTCTAAAACACACCACGGCGCAAATTAACAAAGATTCGCATAGGTCATAGCTTTATTTTGTAAAAAAAAGTAAAAAAGAAGCATGCACATAGTTTTTAGTCTCAAAAGGAAGCTAAGACCAAAGTTATTTTTGCCTATTATATTGCAAATATTTCCAAAAAAACAGTTCTTGCGACAGCAACCGAGGAGAAAATGGGCCATATCCCAAAAAATAGTGTTGGAAGTACCCAAAAGTAATTTTTTCCTATTGATGGACTATAAACAAATTTATACGTAGGCCTAAACGTTTTAGACTATTCGCTCATTTTTAAATATTAAAGCCTTGAAGTGGTGGAAATATGAAATTATGTGGACGAGTTAGTTGATTCTTGATATTAATTCATCAAGGATTCTATCTGATTGAGCTATGAAACAGAATACGAATATCATCACTCATAACTTACTACAAAACACTGAACCTCCCAAGCACGATGGCTGCAGGGTCGGACTGGGAATTTCACTACATACTGGTCAGGAAATAACAATATTTAAGAGAGAAACTTAACAAAAACATACATATTCAAATTTAATTTAAAGGATTTAATAACTGTAAGCGATACATTTCGCTTGTGTTGATGGGCTCTAATTATTTAAAATGAATTGGAACATGTTATATTTTAAATTAAATCTTGAAGGGCGATATTTTTTGAATGCCGTGGACATAAACATAAATATCAGCTTATGTTACATCTTTAAAACTATATGCGTAGTGTTTTTTTTTTTTTTTTTTGTTTCTTCTTCGAGCCCTTCAATTGTAGTGTTAACACGTTGAGCGTACCGACAATTACCTAGATGTTCCCCAAAATTAAAACTGTTTCAACTTAAGATCTTATATTCATATATTATTTTCTTAAGGTGTGGTAAAACCCGAGGTAACTCTTTTTCTAAATATCAACATATATAAAATGTTCATTGTACAAACCTGGGCTAAATTACATATTATATATTCCGGGTATATTCTCACTTTGATTATATGATATATTTTCATCCTTCCTTGCTCATTGTCTACCCCTTTAATCTTTTTCTACTATCAACATATAAAATGTTCCATGTACAACAACACTGGTGTTATTTTCATAATCTATTTTACTTTGATTATATGAAACAATTTCTACATTCTTGCTCATGTCTACCTCTTTCAGCCTTTTTCTAACTATCAATGTTACCAATGTACAATCTAGTGTAAATTCATGTAGATATAGTTTTTTTGCGGTTGATTACTTCACTTTTGCATTATTATGTCTATATTTCCTTCTTCATGGCTCAATTGTCTCCCCGTTAATTCCTTCTAAACGATCAAAATATAATTCGGCAATAGTACATAACCAGTGTATAATTTCAGTATATATTTCATCATTGCTGGCTAATATTCTTTTGTCACTGTGATTATTGAAAATTTTCCTATTCCTTGCTCATTGTCTACCTCTTTCAGCCTTTTTCTAAATATCAAATGTACCAATGTACAATCTAGTGTTAAAATATGATATATATTTTTTTTTTGCTGGTGATATTCCATTTGTTTATGTTAATTTCATTCCTCCTGGCTCATTGTCTACCCCTTTAATTCTTTTTCTACTATCAACATATAAAATGTTCCA
>JAMKCH010008783.1:0-29602 GCA_023653785.1 Ophioderma brevispina
ACTGATTGTGGCTTTAACAGTGGTAGTTTGAAATAAATGTTAAATGCTAGGTCCCCTTTTTTCTGAATACAAATTTAGCACTAATATATTGATTTTTTCTCCAAATGCAAATAAAACACTCCTTGAGCAGTTCGGAACAGAAAATGGCTGCTTTCTTTTAATATTAACAAGCTTAGCTTACTAAAGATTTCTCTCGCTTCACTTTAGGTAAGCTACGAGATAAAATACATAGTGCAAAAAAAGGCAGGGTCTTGTCAACAAATTGAAACAATGTTTCCTTCAAGAAAATGGATTATTGTACCAATTAGCATACCAAAATTTCCTATGTTGGGAAACGTAAGTACCAACACTGACTTCTAATACTTTGATCAGCTTCTTATGCCATGCACCCACATACAAATGTAAAGCTCTTTGAAACTTTGTATAAAGTGCAAATGTAAAGCTCTTTGGGACTTTGTATAAAGTGCAAATGTAAAGCTCTTTGGGACTTTGTATAAAGTGCTATGTAAATACTTGCATTTATTTTTACCTACCCACCCAGAGTTTCATGCAATTTACTGTTACAATGTCAGCATTCACCACATGCATATCCATTTTAAAATAACTTCAGGCGTTGACCAAAAACTTAGCGAATTTTACACTTTCAGTATTGCCAACACATTGACGTAAATGTTCAAATGGGCCATTTTGCAGCTTAGACTAAACTTTTAGTGGCCTTAAACAATTAGGTTCAGTTTTGCAGCTGTGACTATTCTGCTCTAGTTCTCCTATTTTTTTAAATTAAGGAACAGAGATCTTAGTTTTCCCAAAAGGTAAACTCTTTCTGTTGTGTACGTCTGGTAAGCATTTCAGTATTTTTTAAATTGTATTGTTTCTGGGCTCTTGACCCCCATTGGTTAAGTATTGTTTCTGGGCTCAATATGCCCATGGTTAAGCATTGTTTCTGGGCTCTGACACCGATGCGTTAACACCTTAACCGCCCACAACATCATAGCCTACCAAGATTTCGCGATGATCATTTAGAAGCGATCGCATGCTAGCGGTGTTCATTACAAAAACAGACTCAATCATATCGGGATATAATTTCAGCAAAATATAGCCTGGGCCAGCAAGGCAAGGCGCCAATCCCAGCCGCAAGTCTCGGCATAGAGTACTCAAATTTTGCTGGTAACTACTTCGGTTCCACTCCACTATGCTAAAACAATGGGAGGCCTGGGTCACAAGTGACCCAGTTGGTGGTAGTTAGGTGTTTAAGTATTGTTTCTGGGCTCTGAGGCTCATGGGGTTACGTATTGTCTCTGTGCTCTTTAAGACAATTTTGCTCCATGAAAGCAAAAAGGTAAGCAATTTAGGCCAATTCTTTGGCTTGTCAATTTGTTGGCAACACTGAGCACATCACAGGTGTGGTCTTCATAACTTACCCATTGTTTCACATCTGAGTCCTGCATACAACTCTTGACATATGCAGGTAAAGCCACTCTCTTCAACTCTAACACACATTCCATTGTTTTGACATGGGCTGGATGCACATGGATCACCTAGTTGGAAGTTTAGTTAGAGAATACAAGACAATTTTCTCTTTTTGACCATTCAAATTATGTGTTTAGCATTTTTCAAAATGTCCACTCATAAAGAATTTGTGCCAACTTTATTTCAATGTCTCAAATTCATTCAAAATGGCAAACGTGTCAAGTTTATATGGAAGACAAAGCACAAATACAGCATTCCTATAATTGGCAAACCATGAAGCTCCTTGCTGAGAATTTTGGCATTTGAAAAGAACTTTGTTTTCTGATATAGAGAAACATATAAGACATATACTTTAAATCTTGGTGAGTAAATTTGGCTATCTTGCTGAAAAACCAACACTTTTCCCCAAGCCTGGCTACAGAGGAGGGCGGCCAAGAAATCCCAATTTCAGACGTCGCCATTGGTTTAACACGTAAAAGCGAAATCTTGACGAAAAATTCTGATTTTTTTATATGTTGTCAAGGAATATTTTCTTATTCCAAAACCGTTGGGAGTTGAAGAATCAACTCCACTGGAAGGCTTGTTTCTGAATTTTTTGTATGAATAACGAACGAGGACGAGGTCGTATGTGGTTCATGGGAACACCCATGACCATCAAAGCACCCAAATTGGTTTGTGGTTTGCACTCCTTATTGCTGTAATTTCTTTTGACATTTTTGGTGAGTTGCTATAATGAATGAGGCTTGGCTGCCACCGCCTGCCTGGCTAGGCATTTATAAAGCCAACCCAAGCTCCCTAAGGTGTTGGGGGCCATAGAGGCCTTGACATCTAAATATCGGTTTACATTTTTTTTAACACATGTTTTAGTTACATTTTGGAGTTCGTTCTAAAAAATTTTAACTAAAACTAAAATGGTACCGTATTTTTTTTTAAATTTGTTCCACATCCCCAAATTCCAGTAACTTTCAATCCATAAGCATGCTTATATCTTCAATTAGATAAATATCAATACCCGATACTACTACCTTTTTGCCAAATCTAAACATTGCTAAAACTGGAGTTTATTAATGCAATTCTTCTCCCCCCCCCATGAGAAAGGAAACTACCATGGGCTAAGAATACCATAGATCTTAATGGCTGATGCCATAATAGTGAGAGTATCCATGAGTGCATGCGTGCATATATGCAAGCAGGGGTGCAAGTGTATGTGTGCACAAGTGCATATGTGGATGATTCCAACCCTGAAAATAATGTTATTCAACTAATTCCCTCTCTTAGTGTTGTCTGATCTTGACCTTGTTAAGGTGCTAAATAATGATTCTGACTGATGGGGAAATATGAAAAGGAATCACACTGAATTTGCCCTCACTTTCCCTAATCATACTACAAAAAAAAGATTGTTACCAAAGGCAATCAAGATATTCTCATGAAGTTCTATAATCAGAACTAATTTTGTTAATCGCCTGAAGTAGGCCATGAGGCCAAGCGAAAAAGATTGTTCGGATCAGGCCAGGTGGGCGCACCCTGGGAATACATAATTCTTCCGAAATAATTTTCCTAAAATTATGAAAATCAGTTCTTATTTGTGTTCTCACTTCTAGTAATGATGCACATTCTCGCGAAAATGAATTAAATTCATCCAGTCTATGCCCTGAAATATCAGTGACTACGGAATATACACCATGATTCATGACTCCAACAATAATTGGGGCTATTAATAAGTATATCCGCTCGGTATGTAAGACCAACACTTCACAGATTCCTTTATCATCTGAAACTACAGAACCATTGTTTTATATCCATGCACTGAAAAGATTGCAGGTGCTATACCACACCCCGATTTAGATTCAGTCTATTCTCTGACGTGGGAACAAATTATCTGCCCTCTTTCAAGAATACATAAAGTTAGAGGTTCTACTGTGTATTCAATTTTTTTAACCTATATTTTCATCCTTTATTCGAAAGGGAACGAAGGTGGAACAAGCCATAGAAAAAATGTTTGGCAACCTGTGACCTAACTTCTTTGTGCAGAACCAAACCGTACTTGTTGTCGCGTAATCCCATTTCTATGCAATTTATTGCTTTCATAGCAGAAGTCGAAAATTATTCACCTATATGAAATGCACTCAGGTGAACCGGTGCCGACCAAACCTTTATATTGAATGAAAAGAGGTCCATGATTAAGTTATGGGTGTTGGTTCTGCACCAGATGTTAGGTCATAGCTTGCAATCAAATCTTCTTTCAATGATTTTTCTCATTTTTTGTTTATCTTTTTGAATAAATGATGAAATAGACGATCAAAGTTTATAAATCCCACAGAAGTTTTGAGTTTTATTTTTCTTCGTGAATGAGGCCTTAAAAGCTCCATCTAAACCGGGCGGTGAAAACGATTCAAAGCTTTTAACGTCATGGACAACAACAATGGTTTTGCACTCCCAGAGAATCTTGAAGTCGTTGTCCTTGCATCCCTTTCATAACGGGCGGATTTACTTATCACTATCAACCATTATTGCTGGAGTCCCTGTCACGTGGTATACATCTCTTGTCACGATATTCAGGGAAAAGGAGATGACATTTAATTCCTTTTCACGAAAATGTGCATATACTAGAAGGTTGGAACACGCGTAGAACTGATTTGAAATTTTAGACAATTTATTTTAGCAAAATTATGTACTTTTAGGGGTGCGCCACCCCCCTTTGTAACGCTATGAGATCTTTGCCCGCTAGCCTAAAGGCTCGCTCCCTCCCTCTCTCTCTTTTCTTCCGCAAATACTGTAACAATGAACGTTCTAAGAAGAAACAAGCACAAACTGTTTTTCCCTAATCAAGCTTTTGAAATTCCATGGTAATCCTACATTTTAGCATTTTGAACAAAGGAGAATATAATCTTTTGGTGCAGACACCCAAAAATTTGGATAGAAATTGCTACCAATATGGAAACCTTGTCCCTATAATATATCCTCTTACTTGTTTCAGAGCATGTTGTTCCCGTCCATTCTGTAGGACACATACAGAAGAATGCTAGCATAGCTGGTTGTATTGGGTCATCCCATCCCAACAGAGGGTCAGGAGATGACCCAGTAGAATCTATGCAGGTACCACCATTTTGACAAGGGTTGGATTGGCACGGACCTGTAAATACAAAACATTTTAAAAAGTCATACCTGAATACAAGTCTCCCATAATTTTTATAACCAAAATCCTAATCCTAAACCCTAATCATACATCTTAAACTTTGTTATGTGTAACATGGTAGAAGATGAAAAATTATTTTTTTTTAAGTTGTGCAATTTGCTAACCCTCTTTCAACTTAAAATAGAAAATTTGCCTCAGTTGCATTGAAATGAAAAAAATATGAAAAAAATCATCTGTTACCCCACATAAGACCCACTGTCTCGATTTAGAAGCATACCAAGTATTAACTTGATCCTTCACTGCACTAAAAAGCTACAGTAAGTTGAGAAATTGTCAACCAAAAGGTGTATACTAAATGTTTAATATACACACACACATACACACACCCATACACACACCCCCAACACACACACACCCACATACACAAACACACACGAATCATACTGACATAAAAAGGTCTTTCCGATTACATCCACTTAAATCCACTCTACACTTGGTAATAGTGAGTGGCAGTGATTGAGCAATGGTCATCAATGACTGCCACACTGACCAGTTGTTGCTTCTCCACACCTTTATAATGCTGTAGACAACCTGCACAAATTTACAATTTAATCAATCAAAAGCATGCTGCTCCTCCACAAAAAATAGCATGTGTTGGTAAATGTATACTAGGTGTGTGAGCCTGACATTTCAATCCTAGCAGACTCTTCAGTTATCAACTTACCAACCACTGCACAGGTAGGGCCCGTGTAGCCAGCTGGACATATGCAGCCTACACCCACCAATTCATCGGTAGTTGGATGGAAGATTGGATTACAGGTACCGCCATTCATGCAAGGCACTGATAGACATGGATCTAACAAGGAAATCAAAATGTAATTGGTTGCAAAGTATGTTTTGCTACAATTTTTGAGGAGCTAAAAAACAGCCATTGTTTACTTTGGAGTAACCCTTAAGTGGGTGGAGGCTGAACTTTAACCTGTTGATTTCTACCTTTGTTGAGTGTCAACATCCAATTATGTCTAGATTCAAATATTCTGAGACGTATCGCCTGGCCGCTCGCATGCGTATTTACACAGAGTAGAGCACACAGCAAATTCCACATGATCTTTGCATATTGGCCAATTGCACTACATATTTAAGTTACCTAGGCGCCTGTTACTAGGTCAAGTGGCGCAGTCATGCCAGCATATTTACACCTATCTCAATTTGATTCCAGACATAATAGCTTGTTTCAATGGAGATCCGAGATTCAATGGAGATCGAGATTCAATGTAGATCGAGATTCAATGGAGATGAGATTCAATGGAGATCGAGATTCAATGGAGATCGGAAGATTCATGGAGATCGAGATTCATGGCGATTGATAAGGTTTCCACACCAAATATAAACAACAGCAGAACTCAGATTGAACTTCAGTAATGTACAGACTTACAATGACTGAAAATGACCCCTAGATGACCTTTTAACTTCACCTGTTCAGGGTCACATGTGTGACTCTACTTAAAATTTAGTGTTTCCAGTGAAAACTCCTTAAAGTATGCGGATAGAGTGACCATTTATACACATTTAACCATTTTGGAGCAACAAACCCATGACCCTAATGAACTTTGACTCTTAAAAATTGTTTTTGGGGTTGCCCTCATGTGTTTGATAGTACCCCAAGGACATTGTATCCATTTACATTAAAATTCATCATGTTGTGATACATAGACCAATTATCGAGGTTGACCATCACGAAGGACGTAACTCCAGCAACTGAAAGAATATTAAAGAATTTCTTATTCCTGCTGTAATATGCTTTGATAAATGTGATGTTTTAATATCTTCTACTAAGCAAAATCTATTCATTACTCAAATGTAAACATCTCATAAAGCGCAAATGGTACTGTAAGCAACATTATATAAACAAAGAACAATTTTTTAATTATGGAAACAGCAGGATTAAGATTCTTTATATTTCTTTCAGTGCTGATTCGTCCTTCTTTTGGTCAACCCTCTTGTGTTTCAGCATTTGCACATCCATTTACACTGCTCATCTTATAGCCCTCTAAAAGTTTAAATATGAATTTGCAATTTTGTGGTACGTGCATTTTGCATGCAATAAAATGTCTTCAAAGATTCCATTGATCCTAACAGGCTTGCCATCCCTGGTCCTTGACTGAACTTACCCAGATTTATTAGCTAAGAATGTGGCGCCTCAAACCATCTGTGAATGCAACTAAAGTCGTAGTGCAATATGCTGCCATGGGTAACAAAATTCTATCAAACATACTATTATGTTAAGTCTTTGGTCAGTAGCCCTTGATATGTTTGCCTGAAGACTCAGTTTCTAGCGACTTCACAAGGAGAATAATTGAGAATGAACTGTGGCTAAACCAGTCACCCCCATCGGATTTCTGATGAGGAGGGTATCTGTTTACCCTGGTAAATGAAAAAGAAATCTACCTACAAGGGCGTCTCCTGAGAGCGGATGGCGGCCCATCCTCACCTGCTGCATGCGTGTTGTCGTGGTTTGCCCATAGTCTAGGCCCCCCCGAAAACTGTGGTTGACCGTCAGAAAGGGCATCCATTCAATTAACTTTTGCTCCACTAAATCCTCACACAGCAATTATGCTGATTGAGGTGTTCCGGCCACCTCGTTAACGTGGACAAAACCGGATTAAAACTTTGGTATAACTAACATATACAACTGTCGCAGAAAAAACTAAAGAATACCTCGCGGTCCTTGGACCACTAGTGTCGTCGGCCGTCCGTGTTTGTGAATGGGCCAAAGGTCACTTGAGGTCACCAATGTCAAATGAGGTCAACCAACAGGTCATCCCCCCCCACCCTCCTTTCACAAGTTACAATCATCGTAGCCCTACAGAACTCAAACGGCATGCAATATAATTAAGGGTTAACAGTTTTACCACCACACACACACACCCATACATATGACCACAGTAATTCCCTATGTGCCTTCTGCAATTCCTTGCAGACGACACAAAAGCTTGAAATTCCGCAAAAATACACAAATCCAGGCTGAAAATAAATGACAATGCATAAATTTTGGCAAAAAACCCTGAATTCAATATTAACTAAAGATTCTTGCCTTTAATACATTGCAGCACACCGATGCATTACATGGCAGCTATTGCACTTACCTCCTTCTTGCATTCACGCAACAAAACATGAAGCACTTACATAATGTATTAAGTTTGATCATAACACACTGCTTGTTAGCTAGTCTTTAGGAATATACAAAAACAAAAGCAAACAAAAAATAAGAGAAACATCTTACCATTGTGGCACAGAATTCCAACTGTCTCCTCCGGACATACACAGAAAAATGGAGTAAAATATGGATCGCCTGGAGTCTGATCTGACTTGTAGCATGTCCCACTACGGCATGGATTAGGATCGCATGGATCTGTGAGTAAAATATTGTTGTAAAATCTAATGATTATCAAAAGACTAGGCTTTGCTTTAAAATCACTCTCGTGGAAAACAAAATGCACTTTATAACAAGCAAACCTGCTTTTGCTTTTGAATGGATACTGGTGCATGTACCTTAGCTTTCTTGCAAAATTTTTAAGTTTATAAGCAAATATACGTGTACATACTCATCAGCAGTAATGGAACCATGCATGCAGATTTATGCCTGCATGTCAGTCATGTGTATGTTTACCTGGAAACATGCATGCGAATGTAAACACACATGTACATATGGAGGACATGCATGCATCATGCCTGCCTTTTTATGCATACATGCATTTTGACCTTGACATGCATGTTGACGCATGCCATTTGATGCATGCATAGAAATTGACATGCATGCATAGAAAACAACATGTATGCACATCAAATGACATGCATGTACATACATCTGCAAGCATGCTGAATTGGGAAACATGCATGTGCCTGCATGTATGCACAAACATGCAAGTGTATGCATGTGTCAATGCCTGCATTTTCACAGAGGAGATGGTATTTGCGATATATCTTGATGTAGGCTGACAAGGGTACCGCATTGATCTTGAGCTGCATATTCCTGTATGGAGCTAAAACAGCTTACAGAGGTAATTTGGGCGACTGTGATCAACAATTTTCTGATCACAATCTTCTACATGTGGATGAAGACATCATTTGAAAAATCGGACCACGATCGGGTCACCCACCTTTAAAACAGAACCACACTATAATATGGTTTGAAACCATGCAATCTATTTCTGATGCTATCTTGGACTAACTACGTACCTTCAGAAGCTTGATGTTCACAATGTGTGCCCAGGTAACCTGGTGAACAAATGCAGTTATAGGCACGGACTTCAGGATCACGGACTTGTGGGTTCTCCATGCATGTACCATTATGCAAACATGGTGATGAAGCACAGGGCCCTGGAAATAAATATATTTTGAAATACATATGTAATGGAGTAGCATATTTTTTACATTTTAAAGTTTTAAGGTCCCTTTAAGTTGAGATTTTTAGCTTGGGCCACCATGCCCACATTAGCCTAAGCATTTTGGTCAATTTTATTTAGCAATTAACATCTATGTATTATTTTGATCAAATTATTTTTCTTTTGAAGAAAAACAATCAGTAAAACTTTTTTTGTGCAGATACTGGCACTTCTTAATTTAGTACTAATTTTGCACTTGTTGTACAAATAAGTAAATCAAATAAGTAGTGACCCTGCCATCTCTAGAATGGCTAGGAACAGTAGGTGGCTAGGAACAGTACGGGCTTTCACCCTTTCACTCTATTCAAACTATCAGGTCAGCTTTAATGACAAAATTGGGCAATTTGACTTAAAATATTCCCATATGGTATTAAGGTTTGGAATATCTTGCCAGTTTTCTATTGTGTCTAAGCATTGTCCAATGGTTACAACTTAGTTTAATATATTTTCCCCTAAAATCAATAAAACACATTATTTTATTTTCAACAGGGAATCATAAAAACCAATCACATGCCCCAAAATAATTAATCCCGCCATTGTTTCCTTTTTTGGCACACCAAAAAGTGATTTCCCCCAAATGGATAAACCAAATGGGTAACACAAATATCCAAAAGAGTACATCTAATTCTTTAAAATGTGGACTTAACTAAAATTAAGAAATAAAGGGTGATGCAGTATCCTTTATGGGCGAATAATGTGTCCGAGGTCGGAAAAAATAAAGTCCATTATTTTATTTTTTTCCGACCGAGGATACATTATGAGCCCATAAATAATACTGCAAACCCTTTATTTCTATTCTATTACCGAAAACAGCATGATATAATGAGAAAATGCATTCGCGACCCATTATTGCAGAATAATGGGCAGCAAACTGACCAATCAGAATGCTGCATTTTCAATAATGGGCAGCAGAGGTAATAGAATATTCCTTACAGGTCACTGCATTTTATCAATTTATCATTAATAACAATAAAACTAAAATTAAAATACAATTAGTAAAAACACTAAAGATTATCAAAATAATGAGTTTGCTATTTTATTTATGATAAATCATTAAAATAACACACTTGGGGAATGCTGTGACTCCTGAGGAATATTTCAGTTCACATTGCGGTGCACCAAAAAAAGAGCCGGAAACAATTTTATTCATTACTTTGTTGCCATGGAATTGGTCAGTCAACAGAAGGGCCTGCAATGCAGGATTTTTCTAATGCACAATAGACACACACTAAAGAAAACAAATCTGGCCTATTTAACCTGGATCATGTAGAACTAGCCAAGCTTATGAACTACTGAACTAAGATCTTGTTCGCTACTTATATTAACATTGAATACTGAAAGGTCCTAACCTTAACCTGGAACAAAGCACAATTGTAAGTCAACCTGTTACACTTGATTTACATACCTGCATTTTCACATAGCCTGCCTACATAACCCTCTGGACAATGGCAGTAGTAAGCCCCATATGTGTGTACCATACATGTCCCGTGAATTAGACAAAAGGGTGACTATCACATCCAAAGTACTCTAAAAACAATGAATACAAGTAATTTATAATTAAGGTAACAAGCATTGTCCCTTTGCATAGTCTTGGTCTGATATTACAAACTCTCTCCAGTCTTGAGTTGAGAATTGAAATTATTTACTTCAATCTTATGTGATGACTGGACAGAATCAAAAAGGGTTCTAAAATATAGTCTCGTCGCTATTCGTGATTACCTGGAACATTTGAACTTGAGCCCCAAAATTTACTTTTGACCTCGCAGGCGAACTGCAACCTCACCTCTGAATGCATGAGACCATCCCACATCTTTGGCCAAACTCTGATTACATAGGTCTATCCTCTTCAAATAAGAGCATTTACAGAACTTGACACATATACACATTACATACCAAATACATCGGTCCTCGGACCGCATGTGAGCGCCTGCCTTCGCGTTTGTAAGGAGGTGTCATTGACCTTTAGACTTGGCAGTGACCTTGACTTCATCAACAAATGACGGAGGCCAATGTTGCAAACTCAAATTACGAACCATGCTTCATAGAAATTGAGCGACTGAACGCTAAAAATTAGTAGTCGGAGTAATTTACAGAGTCATACTAATATGACAAAAATTTTATAAACTGGATTAGAGATAGTGTATTCAGTCAAATAAATAAGAAAATAAAATTTCCTATGTAATGGGCGACTTTAAGATGTATCTCCTACAAGGATGATACTAGGCCAAATATTATATCTTGATTTCATATCTCTCGATCTAGGGATACCAACAATTACAAACCAACAAGAAATCCTACAGAGACTAGTGCAACACTTTATTGACAATATCTTAAACAAATTCGGAAACTGTTGCCAAATCCGCCATCTTAGTTACAAATATAGTGACACCTACCTACAGGTTGGTTAGTAATTTGAGTGAATCACAAACTGTAAACAAAAAACAAGTACTATTATAAAAGATGTCATAGTGATGACAATATGCTAAAATTAAAAATGTGTTAAAGAATGTAACTGGATGCAATTTCTTGGCAAAATATACAAGCTGAAGATTGATTATCATAGATTTATAAAACAGTTTCAAGCATTAAGAGAATGTATTCCTCGTAAAAAAAATATACAAGACAACGAAAAGATCTGCGATCCCCATGGATAACAAAAGGTCTAATAAAAGCATAAAACCAAAAAATAAGTTATATAAAGAATATTTGCGATGTCCAAATGACAAAAATCATAAAAAAATTTAAACCAGCTTTGAATAATTTGCCTGGCCTTATTAGAAATCGAAGCGAAGCTACCTTTTTTAAAAGGTTGAATGGGTAAAAAAAAAAACTATGCCGACATAATGGAAGCAATTCATCCTGTAATAGGCCGTGGACAAAACCAAACTACTCCGAACAGTTCAACGAGAATCAGGAACTATAATTACTGAATCCAACAATAATATCAAATGAGTTAATGACTTTTTTTTAACATAGGCCCAAAGTTAGCATCAAAAATTCAAAAACACTGGTAAAACTAATTGAGTATTTAAATGCACCTTGCTCACAGCAATGTTATTGAACCAATCGTAGAATCAGAAGTTAGAAAAATATCAATAAATTGATCAAAATAAAAGTGCAGGACATGACAAATAGCAAACTTTATTGTCAAAAAGGTAGCGAACGAAACTCTTTCAAACACTTACGGCAATATTTAACTTATCCCCTATCATACTGGTAACGCCCTGGTCAATTAAAAATGGCAAACGTAATTCACACTATTAAAAAAAAGATAACGCTGAAATATTTTCAAAATTAAGGTCAAAATTTAAAAAACCTATAAATTTTAAAAAATCTTAGAAAGATTAGTTTCACCGAGCATTGATTTTATTGAAAAAAATTAGGATTCTAAATGTTAAAAACAGTTTGAGTTTAGAGGCTAACACTCGACATTATGGCAATTATGCAACTTGTGATAAAATATACAGCGCAGTGGAAAACAATGAATCTACAATCGGGGTGTATCTAGACCTTCAAAGGCCCTTTGATACTATAGGACCAAATCTATTTGCTATTAAGCTTGAACATTATGGATTTAGGGAATAGTATATGATTGTTCAAAAATTACTTAGAAAATAGGAAACCATATGTGAATTATAACTCTAACAAATCTGAACCCAAAAGAGATAATAGCGGAGTTCCCACGGATCAATATTAGGACCGTTAACTTTTTGCATTCTTATATCAATGATATACAAATACCTCAACGTTTGGGACTTTATACTGTTGCTGATGACACACAACTTTATACTCAAGTAATGACATTATGGGTCACTACCATTAATTAAATAAGGAACTATCCGAAGTAAGTAATTGGTTTAAAGCAAACAAAATTATCTGTAAATGCTAGTAACAGAACAAATTATATGATTAGGGTACACATAGAATGCTTCGAGACAAATTCTCATTAACAGTAATTTCAACAATAATAGCGATATAGTTCTAGAAAAATAAAATTGCAAAGAGTTACCATAGACCAAAATTTTGGGAGAATAATGAGAAAAATTTATCTTGGAAAAAACCATATCGATGCGTTATTTCAAAAACAATTTCGGTAATATTGGAATTATAAATAAACTTAAATTTTTCATTCCTGAACAGATATCTACATACTCTATATTGGTAACGTTCTTATCCTTCCAGACACATTAATGACGGCATTACTATTTGGGAAAACGAATGTAAAACGTACCTAGAAAAAATACACAAAACTGCAAAAATGGGCGATGAGAAACGATATCCAATAGTCACTATCGAAGCCATTCTCAACAATTTTTCATAAATACAACGTTTACGGTCAGATACTTATCATCATCTCATATTATTTCCTTATCATACGATATCATAAAAAACACATACAGATACATACAATGACATGGAGGAGGTGGACGAAAGGCCAATAAGGCCGAAGATGAACACCCCCTTATCAAATATTGCCATAAACACAAAGAATATTATATTGAAAAACCAAAATAAATATTCATAATCACATACATGAACACACAACGACGAGCACTTGCCCCAAAATTATTATTTATAATTTGCTAACTAATGGATTGAGCTAATTTGAATGCTTGGCTGTTTTGAGCGTTTAATGGCCACCGTCAGAGAATTCCAAAGGTTGGTCCCGATTTTCTAATAGCTTGAGCAGAAAAAACCCTTTTAAGTTTGGGGATACTATAATCATGAGCATTTCTGTGTGGTACTTGTGTAATTCAATGTGTTTAATAAAGTACTTGCTAAAGTTCTCAGGAAGTTGCTTGTGTAATGTTGTACATAAAATACTCCTAGTTCTAATTTATAATTATCAAAACACATTAAGTACATTAAATGAGAAATAGTGCCCGGAGTGACACTATCGGGACTATTGATACGGTTCTGAGAGCCCATTTTGAAGTTTAAATATCTTACCTAGAATAAAGACATACAGGTTTTACCCCCTATCAAAAATACCATAATTATTATGGCAACACCCAAGTGTACAGTACAATGTATACAGTATAGAATAGGTAAAAAATGTTTATTTATTATAAAGCCAATATATTTATTGAAATAATTTTTGATTAGCATGAATATGTATTCCATGATAGATTTCATCAATAATAACGCCAAGAAATTTCGTAGTGTCTTACCTATCAAGAGAAAACATTCATCTTATGCTATGATTAAGATTCTTAGTAGGATTGATTTCACAGGATTATCATTGACATAATGAGAATTATTGGTTACCTTGATGAAGTATATTTTGAAGTTTTGTGTGGAGTACCAAGTAACATGTTTTACTAGCATTGATAGATAGTCTGTTTGCTTGAACCCATTGCTTACCTCCTGAAGTTCTTTATTTATTAGATCCAATTTAGTATCATGTCACGATGAGAATAGAGATAGTGTGTCACGAGCAAACAAAATAATTCCATACCGAAGAAGTACTAACTTATAGTTACATTAAAGAATGAAAAGAAGCGGTCCTAGGATTATCCTTGAGGTACTCACATTGAGATATTCTTCTAGTCGGAATCTTGTCTGTATCGGGACAATTGTTTCTGTTTCTAAGTAGCTCTTAAACACTTAAGCACAACTCCTTTGAATCCATAATGTGATAATTTATATAGTAATAATCATGGTCGATGGTATCAAAGGCCTTTGACAAAGTCTAAAATCACCAATGTACATTATCTCTTTCAACTGCATTACTTATTTAGCCAACTAAGATCTATTATTGCCATGGAAGTGGAGTGATTGGGTCGGAATCCAAGTTTTTTATTATTTTTATGTTTATCATGAAAATCCATACATCTGTTAAAGACCAATCTTTCAAGAAACTTTGAAAAGCATGGTAAAACGGAACTGGACGATAATTTGAGGCATTTGCAGGCATCGTCTTTTTATAAATTGGTACTACTTCGGCAATCTTAAGATTCAGGAACTATGCCTGTAGAATAGAAAGGTTAAGATCTACTCAACGCTTGGCTATTTCGCCTGCTACCTTTTTACAATAAGTTTCCAAAATTATCGTGACCAGGACTTTTGTTTTGAATAGAATTGTTTTATTATTTCTAATTTCTCGTCAGCGTTGGTGTCAAGAATATACTTTACGGATGGGATTTCTAAGATAATCAGAATAGTTTTTACCTGTGTGTGTTTTTAGATGCAAGTTTTGGTCAACATAACAACAAAAATCATTAAAAGTATTGCTATCTCCTAGGATCAGCCCCCCCCCCGTATAAACTATCATCTTTGCTTGAAGTTAACTTGTGAGAAAGTTTCTTCCAGAATATAATATCATTAATTTGATCCCAAAGTTTTGGCATAGTTGCTTCGTTGGGATGAAATTTCTTATGAAAATATTCACGACTTGGACTTGCGAATCAGAGTGTGGAGTTATTTCGGTAGGTTTTAAATTTCTGGGATCGTATTTCATTTGCTTCTGCAAATATTCTTTGTATAAGTCATTTTTGATATTTTTAAGCTTTTCAAAAGCCCTTTGGTTATCCACAGTGAATGTGGAGTATTTCTGTGGGAACAGTACACTTTTTTAATGGTATACATTCATCGTACAATTTCGGTTATTTTTGTACAAAGCAGCAGAATCATATTGCATCATATTAATCAATACATTTGCCAATTAATATGAGTAAACTTCGTTTTAGTTTTGTAAGATTTTCAGTTGTAAGTTCTTTTAATACGGACCTTCTGTTTACACATTTAGTACTTCCTCATTTAGAAATATATAATCAAATGTTGGTAGATGATCGCTTATGTCTGTCAACAAAATAGCCAGGAATCAATCGAGTTTCAAGAGTTGTATGCCATTAGTACGGATGTTATGATATTGTTGCACTGGTTTCAGTAATTCTTGTAGGTTTATATACGGATGGACCATTAGTGGTGTGAAAAATGAAGTCTAAATAGTCGTGTGTAGGTTTATTGAATCTTAATCCTTAATAAATCTATATGAAACACCAATGACATAACATTCCTTTTTTTCATTAGAAATTTTAAGAAATTAGGCTGCAATGTCAGTGATAAAATCATCTTACGGGTATGTGTCTGTAGACGTTCTACCAATATTATATTGGGCACTGTTATTTCAATTTCAATGAAAAAAGATTCAAAATTTGAATGTGCTTTGTTGAGATCCCATCGTAATTTTATTTGACAGAATTTGATATATACATACAACCCCACTTTCCTCGACAATTCGGTTAAATTTCATTTTATATTCCTGGCAATCCATAATATTCATGAGGTTTCGCTTTTAAATGAGTTTCGGATATCAATTAATAGTAAAATCATGATTTAGTGTTTAATACATTTTTCAATGTCAAATTTTTTGATAAGCTTCTTTTTTTTTTTTTTTGTTTTTTGATGTTACGGTTAGATAGAATATTTGCATTCTCTTGTAGTGATGTTTTTACTGAATTGGTCAGGTGTTAGGTATGGACTTTTATAAACTAGATTTGGGCGTTGTTATGTACAAATATTTGTTCACTATTACACAGGCTCATTTGATGATTTTTTCACAAGGCGATTGTATCCACAACTATCACACAAGCAAACATCAATAATTATAATCAGACCGAAACAAAAAAGTCTTTCCGGCTCAAGCAGTCCAGAACTACAGGCCAATTCTTTGGAACACCCTTGACCAACGTGACCTCACAGACCTTTGAACCTTGGCATGTGAATTTTGACCTCAGCAGCAAATGAGGGTTCCCATGTTGCATCTATGACCTCAAGATTGGTTCGTAAATACATAGAGTATGCGGATATTAGTCAAAAACACGTTATGTTATAAAATCATATAACTGAGGCCTGATTTCCTTCACAATGTTGACTGCAAAACATATGCTTTTCCTTATGGCACGTGAAATGCCAAAATACCAATACACCCATAGAGAAATGGAACGTACCTACCAGTGACCCAGGTCACACCCTGTCGGCCATACTCTTCCCTTAGCTCCGTTTTGCCAGGCCCACACGGACGCACGAACTATTATGTTGTGGGGTAGGGACGGAGGGGGAAGTCAACATTGGAAAAGGAAAAATCAGGACCAGTTATTTGATTTATAAAACATAACATGTTTTGGACTAAATCATTACACTGAGCGGATTCCCTTACCCCATGTTGACTGAACATATTCATTCAACCTTCGTTGAATGCATTTTTTCACTCAAACACCAGACTAGCTCTACTAGGCGGAGGTGGAACATAATAGCCTCAGAGAGCGGGTCGAAAGGTTCAGCCAAAGGTTGGAACGAAAACCGCAAGGGCATGAAAACCATGGAATCTAGATTCCAAAAAAAAGTCAGGGCACAGAAAACAACTCACCTAAGGGTGCATACACAAGGGGTGAGCAGTCAGGACCTGACAATTTTATATTGTGTTTAAAGACCTGGGCTAAAAAGTCTTTTGGAACAGAGCCAGTGCAGAGATTCCTACAGAGAAAGATCAAGCCTACTGGAATAGGCGGCAAGAAAAAACTCTGAAGAGACGGAGAGCGCAGGAGGCCCAAGACAAAGGCCGAGAGCGCCCTTAGGCAATGGCAAAGAAACAAGACTTCACGGGCTCGCAAGTAGCTCGAGTACTCAATGAAACGCAAGGCCGACCCGCGTAAAAGACGGGGACAGGAGAAGCCTACTCCAAAAAACGGACGAAGGGCCTCCGAAGCGGGAGCCCGAACGTAAACACCAAGACGAACCAAACGGGAAAGAGACATGACTGATCCGAGGGGGAGGAGAGATGCTGAAGGATAGCGGAAAAAAACCAGCCCTGAACAGAGGGTTGGAAGATAAAACCCAATCCAGACCCGGGAGACAAGCGAACGAGGAAGACAGAATCCTACGAGCGGAATTCAACAGGGGAGGGACCCGAAAGTGTAATAGAGGAAGGAAACCCTAGAGCGATGCCGCACCGAGGGACAATCGGGGGCTACGCCAAGAATCAGCCGATAAAGATTAGATACCAAGATGGGAACTAACTTTCGAGTCGGACCGGAAACACCGGTAAAGGACGCCAGCCCAGGGTGGGTGGCGTCTAGGCAAAAGTCAAACGACCTCAAGGGCTAGCCCAAGGGTCGAGAAGCCAGCCCTGGGCACCGCTAAAGGTTAGACAAACATTGCCATCGCCTAGACTGAATGAACCGAGGCCGCGAGAACCGGCCCAAACATGCCTAATGCCCCACTGAGTGCCCAGCCGCTCGGATAATGGCCGGGATCTCGTTCCGCACGGAGTGAGGCGTAAGGGCCGAGTTTGAACACCAGACAAGGTCCAAGTCCCTAAACAGGGGACTAAGGCCGAGAGGGATGGAGAACTCCTTAACCCCAGCCTAGGCCTAGATAGGCCCCGACAGTACCAAAGTCAAGCCGCCATAGACTCGGGCCTCAACCCCCGAGGGGGGGACGTGGTAGCCCACCAAGTCAGAAAGGGCAGTAGCCATAGGCCAAAGGCCAGACTAAGCCAGGCTAGGCCCGACGAAGGCCAAGCCATAGCTGCATGGAGAGAACCAAGCCGTTAGTCCCAAAGGGAGATAAAGCAGAGTCGAGTAGCAAAGGCTAGACTACGAAGGCCCAAGCCCATGTCGCGCGGATCAGCCACCGTTCAAGGGGTGCCCAATAGAACCTCCATGACCAAGGGCCACGAACTCCCAGAGGAAGTCGGGGCAAAGACCCAGAGAGCGTATCCCGCCGAGTCAATCGGCCAGATCCCCTGTTCAATTAACTCTTATTGTTCTTTTTCATGCAGGCTCTCCCAGTCCCTTTGCCCATCCCTCATCCGCCTCCACTACTCCATGCCCCACTGATTTCTTGGTAATGGTCACTTATCTTTGTTCATTAATTTCCAATGTTCTCTTTTTTCAGCTTTCTCCTCTACCCCTCCCTGTGCATGGGTCCTGTCTTTGTTCCTCGTTTGTATATATGGTTTGTCTTCTCCTGTTGTTTGTGTCCTTAGGCTTTGATGAAGATCCTCCTAGGATCGAAACGTCAGGCCCACACTCTATATAACAGTATTAGGCGTATTCCGCAAGAGAAGACACAGTCTTAACTCAATAATCTCAAGTTTGGCAGTAGTAAATGGAGCCCCGACCGGGAACTGTCCGTTCAGCTAGCTGCCACACGGAACTGGGAGAGTAATGGCCGACAGGGTGTGACCTGGGGTCACTGTTAGGGACGTTCCATTTCTCTTTAGGGGTGTTATTTGTAGTTTGGGGCATTTACTTCTCAAGAAGGAAATGCATATGTTTCGTCAACCCCCCCCCCCCCCCCCCCCACATGGAGTTTAAAGGAAATCAGCTACAGTGTAATGATTTACAGGCAAAATGTTACCCCTTTTTCACATCAAAAAACAGACAAACAACAGTGGACAAAGTATCACTATGTGGTCTTCCTGCCTTAAGGCAGGCGACACAAACTGGTTACCAGGTCTATTTATGACATGTTCAGGCCAGACAAAAAAATAGTACTATCTCAAATGTTCACAACTGTTCACATTTCAAGGATGGGTCACTGAAATATACATTCGTGGAGTAAAAAAATGAGTTTTGCAAGATGAAACATATTTCAATCCCATTAGGATGACCTAACTGGTAATAAAAGTTCAATTCAAGTTTTGAAAATAAGCACAGACTCTATGGTTTACTAAATTCCAAGACAGGCACAGTACATGCGAAAAATAGTGCTCTTATATGTAATTATTTTGTCATCATTCTGCAAAATGCAAACGGTGCGCCGCGGCAGAGTGGCCCATCTCTCTCTGTCTTTGGGTGGTGGGGGCCAGAATCCCTCATATAATGTTGCTGTGGGGGTTACACAAATCTTCCCACACAATGAGTTGTTTTGCATTCCAGCATATGGCCGGTTACCTATTTATAATCGGGTAGGAGAGGCAAGCAAGGTTAAAGTGCCTGCCCAAGTCAACAACACATTGGCGACAGCGGGGCTCGAACCCACAATGTATCTTATGAGGCGAGCGCTGATCCAACTGACCACACGTGCCCACAAAAAATAGGCAAATGAGCTCATTATCATAATGAGAGATATGTGAATAAGGTTCCATCCCTTTCCCCAAGTAGAAGTAATTGATCAGCAAGTCCAATAAGTGTTGGTTTAACATTTTTACTATACTTGAATGGGCCACTCCAAACACATACAACCAAAGTTATCCTTTTGTGATGATATGTGGCAGACAACACCAAAAATGATGAGTGCTGTGTTTTTTATAATCGGAAGTAGTGTAGTGAATATTGGAATACAGAGACCGACATACCTAGTTCACAGTTGATACCACTGAATGTTGGTAAACAGCTGCATGTGAAGCCAATACTGACAAAAGGACCTGGGTTACAAGTACCTCCATTCACACATGGATTAGGCAGGCATGCTCCAGAACCTAGGAAAAACAATGGGGTATTAGTTATTATCAGTAAAGCTCTGGAACAGTTCACATTGAGATGAAATCATTCTCACCAGATGGCTGATCAACCTTCACCTAGAGTGAGATCAAGATCAAGACAAAACATTTTTGTTCACAATCTCTTACACAACTATCAAATATTGCTTACCAATGATGAAGCACAATAATCAGTGTTTTCATAGCCTGACCGGGTTTGCCTGACCAGGTTTACCTGACCAACTATGAATTCAACAACCTTTACAGCTTTATTCCATTAAGGTTGTTGAATTCATAGTGGTCATGTAAACCTGGTCAGGTTATGAAAACGCCCTACAGTAATCCAAACACGGATCGATGCAGAGATTATGATGGTTACGGTGCAGAGCTATACAACAGGGGTGTTGCCCGTCTGAGTTATAAATAGAATGTTGAGACTTTCACGTACCTGTATCTACTCTGTCACAATACTCGCCAACATAGCCAGGGGCACACTGGCATGTCACAGATGAAGCGCCTGTTAGATGGACACATGTAGAGTTGTTCTGACAAGGGTTGTTACTCAGGCAAAGGTCTGGTATATCTATAAAAAAAAAAGACAAAGGGGAGGAGGTATTAGTAACTAATGACACACCAAAACTATTGTGTCATATACATGTAGTGTCATGAAGATAATTTACTTCATTTCACTTTACATCATCTTACAATATTACATCATATATATGTTAAGGGAAAAAAGGCCCAGTTTTGCAAGAAGGAGAAAACTGCAGTACTCGGAGAAAACCTGCGAGGCTGAGTATGGACTGGAAACCAAATGCACATAAAAATTGCAGGCCCAAACAAGGGTCAAACCTGGGACCACAGTGGTGCGAAGCACCAGAAGACCCATTGTACTAACCCGACCCCTTGAAAAATAATGAAAGGCAATATGTAGTCTATGGAGATTAATGTAACTTATAAAACAATACATATTTAGATATCTTCCCAATGCATTATTTTCTATGCCATGTTTTTTATGCATAACCTTTACTTTTGGAATTGCAACTGCTAATGTTTACCAAAATCTACATGTACAATGTAGATTAGCTGAATATGTAATTTAACTTTCATGGTGATGACCAGCACAAACAAGTGTTGAAAAAAAACGAGCCACTTGGCTGAACTCGAACTGGCAATCTCTGTATTACTAGCACTGGCGCTCTTGCCATGAGCTAAACAAGCCGGGTTGGTAGAGGAGCGGGATAGATATCATCTATAGATCTTAGGTCCGAAAGGTGTATGTACATCGCTAAATAGTAATGTAAATAGACCGTTCTGATGCTATCCTCGGCAGGGTTCAATTAGTAGTGTGCGTTTTTGCATTCATAGACGCACTTTTTCAGAGGTGGACGCACTTTTTCACTCAAACAAATAATTATTCTGTTACTATAAAAATACATGTCAATAAATTGTGAAAATATAAATTTGACTGTATTTACATCTTTTTTTAGTTCACTAACCCGCTCTCATCTGCCCAAATGGTAATCAAGAAACTCCAGAGTTCTTTTGGAGTTTAAGGGTCATCAGGGTAATTACTTTTCAATATGCCCAGTCTATGGAATTGGATGACTATGGATTGTTTACAGTAGTGTAAAACAGTGCTCAAACCTGTTAAAACTTGACATTTAGGTAATCTATAATGCATTTAATTTGAAGTAGACGCACTTTTGCAACCTCAGGGGAACAAATTTGCGTCCAAGTAGACGCACTATTTTCAAAACCTAGTGTGAACCCTGCCACTAGGAAAGCAATGGACACCATTCCAAAGGGGGTTGTTTTTGTTGCCAGAGCATGCTTGAGTTCTTAGGACCCAACTTGAATAAAAAATGCAACAAAAAAAAATTAGTTCTCTAGCCAACAATTTGGGAAAATATCTATTATTTCTACCATTTTTTATCTCCATAACTTCTCCTACATGCAGCTTAAGGAAACAGTTCCAAGACATAAAACTAGTCAAATTTCAGTTGATGACCCAGCTTTCACAAGCCCTGCATATCCTATGCCGTGCAGTACCCAAGCCCTGCCTAACTTATCCAAAACAAAGTTGGGTGCTCCCCAGATCTGTATCTTCAAATAGAAAAACAAATTTCTTACTTGAGTTTTCACACTGTTCACCAGTAAATTCTTCCTGACACATGCAAATGTAGTTCCAGTTATTAGAACTGCTTACAAAACAAGTACCTCCATTCAAACACGGCTGCACAGAGTCACAAACATCAACTGAAATAAGAAAACATTACACAAAATGGGCAGAATTTTGGGATTGTATACTCTGGGTCATAATTTCTTGGACATAACAAATGCGCGCGTTGATTGTTGCGTGTGCTGCATCTACGTGCAACACGATGGTGCGCCGTTTTGGTGGGGAAGCGGGCATATGTTAACTTTCCAAGAAATTGTGAGCCAGAGTATAGTGTAGATTAATATTGCAAATATTGATCTATACACCATAGCTAGTGCTCAGGAACGTGTACATATGCATCGGAAAGACCACTGCACGTTTAGAAATTTCACCACATGTTTACACATGAGCAAAAACAACTAACTTATTTTTCAGTATTAGTATAATTACTGAAGTCAAATTTTGATGAAAATGACCTTCCATCAGTAAAAAATAAAGCTATAAATTCCAGTACTGCTGCTTTAAAGTGACAAAAGTGACAAATTTCTCTCAAATTTCACTGGATCGGTTGTAGACCACCTACCGAGAACGTTTTGAAGGTTTATTGGACAAACAGGTGCAAAAGAAAACCGCAAACCTTGTTTGAACTTGCCTGCTATCGTAATCGTTCCCCATAGAAAACCATGCTTTGACTTTCTGTCGTGCACGACAGAAACTACTAAATCATCATCTTATTACATAAAGACGGCGTATTCGGCATTCACTTCAGGTGTGATCTAATACATTGGTAATGATTCCAAATATGTAAAAAAACGGGGTTCGAGAAAAATTGGGGGCGCTTCTTCCCGGAAATCTCCTCGTCTCTTTAAATAATTTTACTTTTACGGAACTATGGAAATCCCCTTGTTTATGTCTTCGGCATAATCTGGTGCTGCAATACAGAAGAGGGATCTACAAAAAACTTTTAAAAATGTAGGTGCCCACACTGCCCATAATGTGTGTCGTTTCCCTGGGTGTTTAGGCTATTTTACATCCTAATCTGAATTTAAAACATTAGGGGATGTCATTTTAAAAAAAGTTATCATTTTGTCGGGTATTGATATTCATGACTGAATACAAAGCCAGGAAAATTGATTACCCATCGATTTCTGATGCACAAATTGCCTTTTCATGGAGGCAGGAACGTGTACTTGCGTACACGAATGAAAATTAGTGTACACGGATAGAAAATTAAATGGTAACTCCCAGCTCTAATCATAGCAATAGCATTGTAAAATTTAGGATGTCAAGAAATATGACATGTTAAAAGTTCTTACATTAGAGCGTTCATGTAACGTGGCAGCCCATACATGCGGCTAAAGTGTGTTTTAATTAGGAAATTTTCTATGATCGTTTAGTCTGTTAAATTACATTACTATAATTTCAACTAGAAGAATTTATCATCACTGAATATGACTGTTTAATTTGGTTATCACAAGCCAATGCTTTGGTTGTTTGACTAATGCATCTTTAAATGATTTATAGAGCAGTTATGTTGCCAATCAGACACACAGTGACATAAAACAGGGGCATCAACGGAACTCAATGATATGGACTATGAAGCAGTTTAGAATTATAGGTTAGGTTTTCTGCAGGATATGAATGGAATCATTTACAGATTCAAAAAAATACCAATTAAACAAAGAGGTAAGAGTTCATATGTACACCTCCCTAAGGAATTTGGCAACCTTATCCTGTGGTTTATACCGTCAAGGCTGCAGAATCGTTGGGGAAGGAGCCATATAGGTTACACTTTCTAACAAACACAGCAAAAGAAACCCACATGCATCAAAGGATATGCGTATGCTATCATATCTTACCATCGCCCAACTGGCGCCCCATCTCACAGCCGTACGCCATTATAAACCAGCCTAACATACACCATAAAATAAGATGAACTACCAGGAGTCTCTCCAAACTAAAGGCACGGAAGCATGTACCCCCATTCATGCATGGTGAGCTCTCCACTACATCATCTGTGTGTATGTCAAATGAAAAACATTAAATAAAATTCAAATGAAGATATTACAACCTATTTCTGTTAAACACATTTTCCATGCTTAAGTTTGAAATCAATGGAATGCTTAGATTTAAAACCTAAGGTAGGAAGTTATTTATCAATAAAAATATTTGCACCCTGATATAAAACATATCCATAAGTAGGAAGTATTATACAATTATACAGTTAAACATATACAGTTTAAGGGTAATGACCTAATAATGGACCCAAAGGACCCGTTGATGACCTAGCATATAAAAAACTATATTATATATTGCTCCTGGTACAAGGCATCAATTGGCATATGATCATATGCAAGATTCCATCCTTGTTTTAAAAAGATATGGCTGTGCAGTTTACTCACGGCGCGGCGGTCACGTTAATTTGCCCATTGGAGTACACGCTTTAGTCCGTCATGCATGCATAAAGTGCATAAACGGAATAAAGAGTGTAATCAATGGGCAAAAATACGTGACGCGCCGCGCTCGCGGCGTGAGTAAACGGCACAAGCCAAAAGATATTGACGAGACAAGTGTACTAAAAATCTGACAGACAGGCCGCACGCACGCATGCACATACACATGACATGCATGCACACAACACACGCACACAGGTCTCTTATCACAGTCAACCATAAAAAATCACATCTTTTGTTTGATGGCAGCTAGAGAGCCAAAAAATAAATCAATTCCAAATAAAAAAACTTATTTAATTGTACAAACATGAGCGCACCAGGGGCCGACTTGTTCTGTCTTGGCATTTTGTAAATCATTTAATTAGATACATTATTTATAGTATTCTCGAAATAATAAGTCTATGGTGTTAGGCCAACGAAGAAAAAGTTGTCTCAGAAGACCCGTGCATTTTGCTTTAAAAAATGGTCTTTTAGGCACTATTTTTTTAAGGTTTTTTAAGGGGTTGTGCCACTTGAAAGATTTTTTTTTTTTTTTAAATTAGAAAAAAATGAGAAGAATCTCGCGGCATTACCGCATTGAAAACAATGTCCGCTAGGGATATAATTTTACTGCAAACTGGTCCTGTTTGGGGAGATTTTTGCAGATGACAGAAACTTGGTCCCATGAGGCCACTTCAGAACCCCTGAAAAGCATGGTTACCCAACAAAAAAAAACCCCGAGAACCCCTCCCGTTGTTATGGAGATTAATGGATGGACACTACTATCATTGTCTGGCAGTTGGTTCCTTCAAATGTTTGAGTACATGGATGATAGCCAAGAGTCAGACCAGAGTCAAGAGACATGTGCACCATTTCTGGCATGCATGGTTTCGGTGCCGTGCAACTCAAACTACAGATGGAGGCGAAAAAAACAAAGAATATTATGCATCAATACTGCTGGCTTGGATTATATTTTGCGATTAGAGTTTGTACAACATTATAAGGCATACAGAACTATAATTTTGTAGCTCTCGGCTTTCTTAGTTTGAGGGTTGGGGCTGTTGGTTGATCAGATCCAACCAGACCTTGTTGAGGGCCCACCAAGTGTGTTGGTTGCAATAGGTTGTTATATAGGCACAAACATGCAGAAGTTAAAATTGTTTGAGGTATATGAATTCATTTGAGTTTTGTTTGGTATTCCATGTTAAGTTGAGGACATGTTTTAAAGGCACTATCAGTGATTTGCTGAATCATAAAAATCGAAAAAAATAATCATCAAAAATCGATTTTTACATGTCTGTAACAAGTACAGGTACCCTAAAACATACCCTGCAAATGATAAGACCAGAAGCAACGTAATAAGCACAAAATAGATATTTAGTTATACTGTCCGACGTACGACACTTACTACAACAGTAATTGAATGGAGATTCCTATCTTTGAACACTGCCGTTTTCTTCTTTTCTGTTAAATTCGTCTGTTGGAAAAGGTAACCTATGAGAATTGTACAGACTTTATCCTTCACTTTTAAGCTATTTCCTGCAAATTAATAGATTTTGAGTCTTTGGAGTAAAATCACTGATAGTGTTTTAATTTCCCTGTTGGATCTTTTGGAAGACACACCCAAAATTCCAAAAAATATACCTCTCTGAGGCAAAACAATGGGTGCACACAGTATTATGAATCCCGCCAATCACAAGCCAAAGTGTTTTACATAACCCCCCCCCCCCCCCGATGGTTACTGGACCCCACACATCTTTTGGGATGAAGTTCCATGCCATATACTAGCATTGCGATCATTTTGATCAAGGTTCAGGACTGGAAAGCATCAACTAGGTTGATATAGTGATCGGATTACACACACACAAATGTAAGACTTCAATATCAAATTTGGGCATATCAAAAGGGGGTAGCAAGCAAATTATGGGGAAAACATGATAAAAAGAACTGAAATCAGAAAACGGTTATGCTTAGAGCCATCTCATCATCTGAGTTACCTCTTAATGTTTGACAGCGATCCCCCTCAAACTGTGTAAGGCAATCACACTCATATCCAAGTGGTAGAGTATCATTATTGATGCACGTCCCTCCATTGTAACATAAAGGTCCTTGTCCTATACAAACATCTGAAATGACAATTTGTGATAAAAGTATGAATACAGGGGAAACTTACTCTTTGACTTTGCTGAACACATATTTAAGGCCAAGAAAAAAAAAGTTTGTCTCAGAAGACAGCGCGCATTTTTTTAAAATTGGTCTTTTAACGCATTTTTTTTTTAGGATTTTGCTTACTTGAAATTTTTTTTGGAAACATTTTCAGAAAAAAATATGAAAATTTGGCCGCTTTGCCAAAAAAAAATGAAAAAAATGGGTCAAAAATGCAATATTTTTTTTTAATCCCACATTTCGCATTGGCATTTTTCTAAAAAAAATAAACGCATTTTGCATTTGCATTTTTCACATTTCTTCTGAGACAAACTTGTTTTGTTTTTGTTTTTTGGCCTAAGCTTTTTTTAAAATTATGGCTGGCTTATAGATTTCTACAGAGTAGTAGTAAGTAGTGAAACCAAATTTTTATATCCGGTTTTGTTTCCGCTAATGAGGGTGGCCGGATTCACCTCACATTTACAGCAATACTGAAGCTGTGTGAGGATTTATTGGAGCAAAAAAGAAAAATTGATCGGATGCCCGTACAGTAATTTTACAAATATATATTTTATATCAACTTTTTAATTTGTATTTAGCAATGTTTATACAGCTAGATTATTAATAACATCTGTACAATAAAGTATTTATATAGCATGCAATTAAGTAACCTTTTAAGCTAGTGTAGAAAAAGACAGGCTGAATAACAGTAACTTGTATTGGTTCCAGGATTTGTAAAGGACCATATTCTATGCATTATTTATTACAGCATTTACGGTATTATTATTTATTACTCCTGTGCCAGAAATGGTATGTACATCACAATCATGGCGGATCTGTGAATTATAAAACAGCTCAGGATAAAAAGCATGTTTTCTCCACTGTATATTCAGTTACCCCTTTCAACTTTATAGCACATTTGCTTTGATGGTATATTACTATAATATTCATTTGTACATGCCATTGATTCCCTTTAAGGACTCTTGTTAAATACCAAATTTTGCTTACTGGTAAATTAAAATAAATTTATTATCTCTGCTGCCCATTATTGAGGAAGCAGCAGTCAGTTTACTGTCCATCCATTATTCTGCAATAATGGGTCACTAATACATTTCCTTATAAAATCAAGCTGTTTTAGGTATAGAAAAGAAAGGGTTTGCATTATCATAAATGGGGGAATAATGTATCCTCGTCTGGAAAAAAATTGAGTTTAAAATAATGGAATTAGCTACGCCTCGACCAATATTTAGTTTTTCCAACCCAGGACACATTCACCCATAAATGATACTGCATCATCATTTATTTCTTAAAAATAGCACCTTTATTGTCAAATATATACTTACTGTAATGTTCACAAGTCGTTCCTTCAAACCCTTTTGAACATGAGCAGAAGTAGGTTCCTAATCCATCCCCACCATAAAAACAAGTAGCACCATTCTTGCACGGATTACATGGACACGGGCCTGTGCAAAAGAGAAATAATTCAATTATTCTTACACAATTGCTACAAAAAACTTGCCAAAAACTGAGCAAAGTTTAAATTATAAATATGAACACAACAAAGCACCATTATAAGAGCATTATACAGCACTGATAATAATATTATGGGGATAGGTATGTGCATGTCTGGAAGTATTAAAGAGTCCACTGTTTCATTCATGAAGGTTTTCTCCTTTACGTATTTCCACACAAACTTTTTTGAGTATACAGATTGAAGTGTGTAACTATCCTATTTTGGGTATCACAAACCGAGCCTGTTTATCTGTGGATAATTGCTCATCTTTTTAAAAACCACAATGCTTTCCTAGCTGAACAGAATGAAATGAACTCACAGAAGTCAAAGCCTGAAGTCAAAGCCCGGAGTCAAAGTTGCATTTGCTTTTATTAGTTTGAATGTTGTGAAGAAGCAAGACAAACAAAATAAATTGAGAGAAAATAGTTAAAGTGACTACCAATGAGCATTCTAAAAATTGTTAAAATATTCCATTTTCTTAGGAATAGCTTAAAGGTAAAGGATATACATGTACAAACTTATCCCACGGTGTACTTTTTCATATGATAAATTGTTAAGGAAGAAAACACTGGGGCTAATTCAAAACAAAACCACATTTAAAGGGACGAGCAGCAATAATGCTAGAGAATGAAAAAAATGTACAAATGCATTTGTTTAGCTTATAAATCACAGAGAAGAATGTACAACTCCATATAACTACTTTAATGTAGGAACAAAAACACCAAATAGTGAAAAAAATGAATAATTTGAGGAAATTTGTTATACTGTCCCCTGCAAATACACATACAATGATGGAGCCTCAAAATCTATACTAAACAGCTGATTATGGTTTACACCAGTACAGAATAAACAAAGATCAATAATTTTTGTGT
>JAMKCH010008784.1:0-45000 GCA_023653785.1 Ophioderma brevispina
ATGATTACAAAAATGTGGACAATAAAGCAGTCAGATCACCTGTGTGCCATCTTGCTTTAACGGGCTGACTTAGTGATTTTCCGAGGATGGCGCCCTCCAATTTTCTAATGAATCATGTTTGTTGTATTAAATAATGCTGTCCACATACCAATCACTCTGTGAAATAGCCAAGTTCAAATCACGTCCTTCATCATAGAAAATCACAACTTTGTAATAAAATTCTGGATATGGGATTTTGGTTACACACATTATCCTATGGTACTATCTATTACTACTACACATTACAGTCCTACTGCCGTCAAGAATGAAAAATTGATTCATCTCAAACTTTGGAGTGGAATTGTGCATTTAGGTTACTATCCTTTTTTGCTAGTTGCTATTAATTAATTACATAAAATGTTATATTCAAATTCTGAGTCAGCCTTTAAAGAGACATGAGGAGATTGCAGAAGAAAGAAGCGCTCCCCAATTTTGTTCGAACCCCCGGTTGTTTGCCATAGTTGGAATGCTTACCAATGTAGTAGTCACACTGAAGTGAATAGCAGAATCCGCCGTCTTTATGTAATACTAAAGATGATTTAGTACAAAGCATGGTTTTCTATGGGGACGAATGCGATAGCAGGCGAGTTCAAAACAAGGTTTGCGGATTTCTTTCGTGCTCGTTTGTTCAATAAACCTCGAAACATTCTCGGTAGGTGGTCTAGGACCAATCCAGTGAAAATCTGGTAGAATTTTCATATTTTTTGCCAAAAAGTAAAAAAAAATGAAAGAAAAGGAAAATGTGGTCTCTGCGCGAAGAATAAATATTCTAGCTGAGAAAAGTTAAGAAAAAATTGAAGAGATGAAAAGGAGCAGTGAATAGACAACTGTGAAAATTATGATCATTGAGAGAAAAATCTGTATGCGACAGAAAGGACCAAATGACTTTTGGTGTGTTTTTTGGTCTATCACTTGTAGGGGGGTAAGGGGCTTCTATACTTGTTGCCGATATGGAAAAATCTAATTTTAATCTGTGTAACACAAAATGGTTGTGACAAAGCATAGCACAGAAATAGATTAACCAATGTAACACTATTTTGTTTTCTTGCCTTATTAAGTTTTGTAATTGTTACTTTCACTTAAACAGGTAATACAATTCTGACTCCCCAATTTCATAGAATTGACTTGATTCAAATATTACAGTATTCCAGTATAACTCAGACAGGTGTAGTCCAGGTGCTGTTTACCAAGAGCTGGTATTCTCAAAGTTGGTTAAACTTTTAGACCTGCATGAGTGAGACCTTTTTCTTTCCAACTTTAAAAATGTGCTGTAAAGGTGAGAAAATCTCTCATGGATGGGCTGGGAATGGTCCTTGTCATCAATGAGCAATTTTATCATCCATTACATTAACCTTTCACAGACTGTATTTTGAAAGGAAAAAGGTTTCCACTCATGTAGGACGAATCCTAGTTTAAACCCCAGTTTATGGTAGACTCCTTTGAGAATACTAGCCTTAATGATTAAAAGCTGATTAGTTACGTGTCTTTGGCATTGATGACCACAAATGTACATACTGAATTGAGCATTCCTCAATTGGCCATGTCGTCTGCCGTCGCGGTTTGTGAATGGGGGCCAAAGGTCAAATGAGGTCACCAAGGCTACATGGTCACCAACCTGTCACTCCACCCTCATCCTTTCCACCAGTTACATCATCGTTACCTACAGAACGACCACGGCATGAAAATATATTAAGGGTTAACATTTGACCCGCCCCAAAGGTCACAGCGGTCACCAAGATGGTCACATGAGGTAGGTTAAACCAACATGTCACCCCACCCCACCCCCTCCTTCTCACCAAGTTACGAATTGTAAGCCCTTAGGGAAACTCATAGGCATGCGATTATCCCTCACTAAAGGGTTATAACATTTTGACCCAGACGCACAACATACGACCAGAGTAATCTCTATGGTGCCTTCTGCAATTCTTGCAGACGACACAAAAAGTGCTTTGTAACAAAGGGTTATTTCTGAGTATGGGTAAATAAAATACCAGGCAAACCTGGTAAATGTCATCACTAGCATTTATTTTATCACACCACACTGTATAAAATATTTACACTAGGCAATAAAAACATGTGCACTTCCTCACCGAATGAAAATGTCAACTCATTATGTAATGTACAGTTCCATTGGGGTCAATATTATGGTGGTTATTATTATTTATGTGAACCACTCCTTCAAAATCGGAACAAGTTGAGTGTGAAAAAGGTGGTTGTGAATATACCAGTTCATCACATAAGAAATCAATCGTAGGTTAAGACCTAATGTGTCTGCCTCGAAATTAATTTAATTGCAACATTAAATCAAAGGTCACTGCCGTTAGCTTCCAGTGTTTTTTGTACATTAAAGCACAGGAAGGAAAAGGTGGCATTGGTCTATTCAAGTACAAATTTTAAAAGCAAATAATACCGCCAGAGATGCAAAAAGCTTCATATGTTAGATACATTAGTTTGTCGACTTCCTTAAATCCATCCACTTGGCTAGTGCGAAGGAGTCATTATAGAGGCAACGCAAGTCATATTGCTTATATGTTAAAGATGAACTGGCTCTGCATCAAATGAGGAATAGTCCAAGAAAAAAAAAGTTTATCTCAGAGACCACAACACATTTTTTAAGATTGTCTTTTAGTGTATTTTTTTTTTTTAGGTTTTTTCTTCATTGAATTTTGTTATTGGAAAGAAATTCAGGAAAAAAATTAAAGTTTGGCCGCAAAAAAAAAAAGAAAAAAGTAGTAGTAGAAAATGAAATTTAAAACATCCCACATTTCGAATTAGCATTTTTCTAAAAAAAAAAGTACATTTTGCATTTGCATTTTTACATGTCTTCTGGACAAAATTGCTTTTTTTGCGGCTAAGTCACTGGTTTAATATTTTTAAGTTTAGGCAACACAAAATGCATAGTTAAGTCACTCCTATTTTAGCATGAGGTTGATGTAGCCTAACATTTTAGTTACATCCAATCATGTTTTTCTGATAAAAAATTTGGATAATATCTTATACCATTAACATTATCGTATCATGTGCTTGAGTTAGTTAACAGATAAAGCCTATGAATGAAGGTATAATGATCATTACCCAAAAATGACATATTATGAAATTTTGTATTTTTAATCATATCATAGCGGCGCTTTCATGATAATGTGTGCAGTATATTATGTGCAGGCTCAAATGGGCAGGGCGTGCATCTGTTAGCCGCTTGTCTTGTAATCCAAAGGAGGCCATAATACTCACACGGTGCATATATCAGAATAAAAAACTGCACACTTTTATAGCAATTCATTTTGTTAATGTCATGAACGGATTAAATTCACAGATTAATTGTTATGATTTATTTCATTATAACAATTTTTACACAGAAGTTAATTGTCAAACATTCTCCCAAGAAAGCAGATCTTTTCCATTAGCCTAGGAAAAACTAACATTTTCCGTATTACATTGCAAACCTCATGATAATGCATAGCCATTCGTGTAATGACCCAATTAGTATTTTGCAAGTGTCAAAGACCCTGTTTAAAGAGTCTGATTCAACCTTACGAGATATTAGCTAAACTTGCAATACATTATGGCAAAAATTGTCATTTCGTTTACTCTATGTGAAGATGTTTGCCCTTCATTAAATAAAAAAATATTAGATATAATCATTACCCTGTTTGCTGAGCATTGCTGAGATGACATAATGCATGAAAATAGGACTGTCATTTGATTGGTGGATACTATCTTATGAATCCTAAAATATTCTGATTACATGCACTTCCCCAATATTTCACATGGAGGCCTTTTTGTCACATGATAAGTTACTGTCACATCATTTGCATATCTTACAGATGACCACGATAGATACATGGCAGAGGCTAAAAACAATATACCTTTATTCTCATTCTTTAACACTTTTATTCATAATGAGCTGTTAGTAGCATATTACTAAAATTATGGTAGATTTTAACCAACAAACTACCCAAGCATTTAAATCGATCAGTCCTGTTGCTATTGTGTACCTCCGATTGGCCCAAACAGCGCGTATGCATATCGCGTTGACACGTACGCACTGCACCGTCTAATATTGTCTCGTATCACAAGGCTCACTAGGAACCAATGAAATTGTGTACAATCTCAAGTGTTCAGTGGCGTACCGACCGGGGGAGGGAGTTGCCCATTCTGACTCGAAGAAGCTGGACGATATGTATTTTTTAATCCAGGGGAGGCAAGATTCCCCACAAGGGGGAGGCAAGATTACCCACAAGGGGGAAGTTACCCCCTGCCCCCTGGTTACACCACTCTTTAATGGTGGGTCCCATGGGTAGCTCAAGAGTGACTAAATAGGTCTAAAGATCATACTTCCCAATATGTGGTCCCATCAAAACAATTTCAAACCAAACATATATACTTCATTTTACATTTCTGCAGGCTTCAGCTCTCAGATGTAAACAAAATCACAAAATAGGTTTTTTAAATATTTTAACATTTTGAATTTTGTTCTGCCAAATCCTACATCCTATTTTCATTTTGTCTGCAGATTACAAAAGCAGGTGTACTCTTACATCATTTTTCTTGCTGCGGTATCATGGAAATATCCCTAACTCAATAAATGTGGTCCAGTGGATGACCCAAAGGTCCTGAGTTGAGTCCCGCTGAGGCCAATGTGTTGTGCACTTGGGCAAGGCACTTTACCTCGCTTGCCTCTCTCCACCCAGGTGCTAAATGGGGAGCTGTTAGGAATATTGTCCATTGAGTGCCGCCCAAAGGTATGAGCATGCCTTGGGCATTGTAAGGCAGCCTGACATATTCTAGTGGCAGCGGAATAAATGTAAAGTGCTTTGATACATTGTGAAAAGCGCTATATAAATGTCGATTATTTATTTATTATTTTATAATAAATGGGCATTTCCCCCCAAAATGTGTTAAAATCCTGGTTTGCAGGGAAAAATGCCCATATCTGATTCAGGCTAGGCATTTTCATGATACCCACAGCAAGAAAATTTTAAAGAGTACACGTGCTTTCATAACCTGCATAAAAAAAATTAAAAATAAGATGGAATTTTGAAAAATCTTAAAAAAAAACTTAAAATATGAAAAACATGATTTTTTTTGTGTGTATCTCTGGGGCAAATGTAAGACAAGACACCCATCCTACTATTGGTGTTCATTTGTTTTATTACGTCCACCTGTTTAGTTTCTTTTCATCTATCTATGGGACCATCCTTAAGCCTCCTATTGTTCACAGGCAAATATTGGGGACTTCTTTGTTTCTGTCCACTGCTCACATTATAGTTATGATGAAATGCAGGGCAAAGTAGGGTGAGGAGATATCCATTAGTACTTGGGTTTCTTGTAACGATCACTGTAAGAAAAACAAAACAGAAAATTATGTTAGGCCCTTAAAATGACAAGTTTCTCATAGCAGTGGCATCCTGAAAAGTGAGGAGGGAGGGCGGTTTTTATTTTTTTTTTACTAAATTAACCCTAAATTTGTCCATGTTTCAACAAATTGATATTACCACCAACTTTCAGCAGCATCAGAAAAATGGTGATGCTTTAGTTTTATTTTTAAGTTTAGGGGAATAGACTTCCCAAGAGGTCTCTAAATCACATGAAGTGACTGGTTTGAATAGTAAACACAATAAAGAAATGAAACTTAAAAAAATTGATATTATTAAAAAAGTGCAAAATGACACAGGAGAAATGATTTCCAAGTTGCTTCCTTAGGTATCTTACCTTCCATTACTGGGATCTGCCTTCCTTTTTGCCAAAATCTGGAAAGACAAAATATTATTAGTTTACTAAAATAAGCTATGACAAGAATGGACATTTGGAAACCATCAAAGGTTTCCTTTGCATGCTGGCAAATTAAACCCATCATTCCAACATTATTACAACTATTACTTTTCCTTAATTACCGGCTCATGAAATTAAATGTTAATGTTTGGTTATTTTTAGTTTGCCATGCATTGACAAAAATCAATGCATGCCGCATTCAGGGCGCAGAGGGTTGTGCCATTGTGAGTCAGTCAAAGAGACAAGTGCATGAGTTTTGCCAATGCACAGCTCATAATTTTCTTGGTGTTTTTCATGTTGGTTCACAAAAACCTTTCTCCGTTTGATTTAAAATGGCGTCACAATCAAAAACAACACCAGGGGTAGCATCCCAAGACCCTCCAAATAATGTTAAAATTGTAGAGTTCCAGAATAAATGAGCCAAGTGTATCGATGTCTGAGACCACTGCGGATTTTCTCAAAGAAAATGGTGCAATAAATAAGAAATTTTGTTTTTTGAAAAGTTAACATTGCAAAACCAAAATGCCGCCCTTAGAGCGGCAATACTATCATACTACAACGATGCATGGTCAAAGTCATCGGTAATAAATTTCCATAAACATGATAATTAATGTTGTACACAATCGTAAACGTAAGTACGAACTGTATGTGACCTTACTCTGACTATAAGATCTGAAACCATTGTCTTGAATATTCAGCACCTCAATGCGGCGAACAAACAACTGAAAATGACGAGAAATCGTCTATGCGCATCCCAGAAACACAAACCTGTTACAAAACTCAGAGGAAAAATCTCTAACGGGCTGAAATGACTGGTCTTAGCTGGTGTTGCGGGGCTTTTGTGATTATTTTGGAGCAACTCCTTCAACAAGTTCATTCTTTTCTCCTCCCAAACTCAAAAACTTGTTAGACTTTTAGCAGCGAATGTGCTTTTCCGTTTACCAGAGGACATTTTAAGCAATTTCAAGGAAACCTTGTTCGGGTTGTAGTAGCTTGTGTACTGATGTATGGATGGAACACGCGAGAGAGAATAGTAAAAACCCATGGCCTGTCACGAGAACTAGTATTAACAATAACAGTCAGATTCCTAATTAGGGCTTGTTAGGGGGGGGTAATAAATTGTCTTTTAACGGCTGCCTTAATAAAAAGTGGATAAAAGGAAAATGTAGGGTCAGCCCCAACTGCCAGCTCTGTGATTACGATCTTGAAATTCACTCTCGGACGCCTAAACTTTCAGATAACAACCGGAAGTTGAGAAGGAATTTCCACAAAACATGTGAAAATGGGGACCGTTGAAGCGACAGTTTTTTCCTACTTTGTGATTGATGTGAGGTCGATTGAATTTAACTTGGCTGGGAGAAATTGCCGAAAATCTCTCACGGAATTCGGGTTTTATGAAAAGTGGATTTAGTTAGCTTTACACTTGTTGCTATACTGGTAACTCAAGCCTGTGTATCAAAAACTGTTGTATCGATAATGTTATCGAACATGCCGCTGTTGTCTTACGACATATTGATACACAAAAAGTTATCGATTACAGCACTAATGAAAAGAATTTTAATTATGTATGATGGTTTCGACTATCTTTCATCAAACGTTATAACTGCTCACCTTTATTGGAAAATATAAAATTAACGGTTTGTCGGTGTACAATTCAAAATATTATTTTGAATATGAATAATGGTATAATGCTAATTATATTTTGGAATATGATGTATAGGTATCTATGCAAAATGTGTGTTAAGTGATGCAAGGAAGGAAAAGTTAAAATTGAAATGAGGTGCAAATGGCCTCCATGCAAGCAGTCGACCTTATCCAAAAGTAGTCCGTTCTTTATATGATACAGGGTCGCCATGGGAGTGCCAAATATGTTGGAGAAAGTAAACATATTTTATCACTCCTTAATTCACTTATTTTCCCCCTATAATGACACATGTTCCGACCTGGCTAATTTGCTGACATTCTATGTCAAGATCAGCCTTTTCATTCTTCTCCCCTCCTATCCGCCGGGTATTCCTTCCTTCAGACATCTTAATTGCCAACTGGAATGCAGCTCTGAAGTATTATAAAATTCAAACATATGTCATGGGGAAATCAGATCTTAGGAGAATCCTGTAACCCTCATCTACCCTGAGGCAATTTTTTTGAAACTAACCCCAAAGGGGCTTCTTGATTTTTGTTATTAACATCCATTCCTGTAAAGTTGGTACCACACATTGTCGCCTATTTCTTCACTTTTTCGTGGAAATTGCCAGTTTGCCTCCCAACACGCACTTTATGATATCTTCTGACATAATACTAGCTTTTGGTACAATGAAAGAGTAGGTCCACAGCTATCTATGGGTACAAAAGCAAGTATTTGATATTCTGACTTCAGCTAGGGGAGGGGGTAGGTTGCTACCGTTCCCATTCCATCACTTCGGATTTCCCTCACCATACCTATCCCCATAAGGTGCTTTGGTTTTGCATGTTAAAGGGCGTAAAATATCACATGCAATTATATCATTTGGAGCCATAAAAGGGGTTTTGGTAGGTTGCCACAAAAAAGTACAATAAAGGATTGAGGTGATAACCACTCTTTCCATCATACAGTAGACAATCACGGGCACAACTTAAGTGCTTGTTCCGATTTCAAGTAAATAGTGTTGTCTACTTGACATGAGTGCCTATTACTTGCTTTTTTTGTTGTAAAAAACTGTGGCTTTTTGATGGCGAAGTTGATAATGCTATTGTATACTCTATCATATTGTGCTAAGATTGATAGTTAACCAGTATAAGTGACGTTTTTTGTACCTATACTCTTCCGAAAGAAATGGATATGAAAATGATGACATTCATGACACACAATGCAGAAAAATATGCCTTTCATCGGATATACACATTGACACACCCCTTCTACAGAGAATACTATTATAAGTGTCCTTATTTAACAAACTCCAAGGTACCCGAGTCTTTACTTTAATCTCCTCACCAAGACAAACATAAAAAAGAATGGTATACAGTATACCATCTTGACTGCTATGAGGGGCATGGTTGAACTATAGGCCCCAGGTGATCTCGAAACCATACATTGCCCCGAGGCGTAAGCCGAGGGGCATAGTATGGCTTTCGAGATCACCGAGGGCCTATTTTCAACCATGCTCCGAAAAAAGAGTCATATTGTTTATCTACCTAATATATCGATTCTTGTCAACTTATTGGTTAAAGGACATCTAAGCCAGGATACTAACCAGCCTATATCATTTGTAGGCCATGGCATGCATACATGAAATTTTGTTAACTTAGGGTCCAAAACTTTGAAAATTACTATCTATACTTTCATGTGTTGAGGAAAGTGATGTTGGAGTCCAAACGGATCACCGTAATCGATTTCTTTGGCCATTTTTCTTGTCGGCAATATGCGTACAACTCCGATTCACACTTTTACGTCCGGCCTGCAGATGGCCGTTTATCGGTTTCAAATTATAATCTCGAATATCTTCAGTGTATTTTTACCTGCCGTTTGGTATTAGCCCTAGGAGCTCATCTCTGATTCCTTTCCAGATCTTCATCTACAAGCTCATAGCATGAATACGTCCTGCGATTCAGCCATTTCCTTGCCTAGCCTGCATCAGACTTACACTACATTTTTTTTCCCTGATTGTAAGTTGTCATATCGTCAAATGCAAAATGCGATCCTCTTACACCAGCTTCAATGTGTACACTCATAATATCAGGATTAATCTTTTGTTTAAAAGCGGAAGAGGTGTCCCGGGCACAGTTTATGAACTATGCCCGCTCTCTCCCATGGGCATAGTTCATTTTGGTTCAATTCTGAAGCTAGTTAAATTTATGCCTCCACTTTACCACTCATGACAGGGATCTATATATTAGGTATATAATTATAATATAAACCGTTGCCTCACTTCACACCGATTGCTAAAGGGCATTTTTGTGATCCAGAAAAAGGGGAAAAAAAAAAGGGGGGGAAAAAACAGCCATAAGATCCTCGTCCCCCGCTTACCTAAACTGTTGAGATTTTTATAACATCTGAACAATGTAGCCTAAGCAATCCACGTGTGCGAATCTTAATGTGCAAATTCGGTACGCATCTGTAAGAAAACCCGCAATTTGTTTTTTTCTGTCCGAAACGGATCAGAAATGTACAGCACAGTATCCCTATGGGACGTGGGAAACGAGCAAATGCCCATAACACAAAACTGCAAGGGATCAGCTCAAATGTTGATAATAGCTTTTCCAAGGATATCTAAGGATCACTGAATAAAAAAGAGGTGCTGAAATCACGAAATGCACCTTTAATTTTGCCTTTCGCAATACAGTGTGCTGCCAGCGGTTTACCCTTGCCAGACCAATTTGTGACCACAGGGTTGATAGTCCGTTTAGTCACAATTGACACACAATAGTGATACTATTATGTTGAATAGCTAAACCAAAACGCATGTGATTGATAGAAGAAAGGTTCTACTATGTACAGTTTCCTTTAAGGTGGGTTCATACTTATCGGCAGACATCTGCAGATACTAACCTTTCCACACATGCCTTTTTTACGCAACGCGTATGTTCATGCATCATGTGCGTAAATCATGTTTGAAAGACTAGACGTCAGCCGACATCTGTCCGTGAAGTATGAACCCCCTTTAGTGTGCATCCACACACGTACCTATATTGACACCTATGTGATAGTGATGCATCCTGTGTAATACTTGTGGTTACGCCAGCTCTGGATGTCGACTTTTTGCCATGATACATCGAAACTTGCTTCTCCTAGGCAGACCCGTTGGTGGTATTGCCCAGAATTATATTTTGTCTCATCTTAAGTTGAAAGTGATGTCACTGCGACTTTTATGTTGCGCAGCCTGAATCGGACGCGCTAGGCTGGAATCATTCATGATACGCACGCTAATAAAGGGGCACGATCCAACCTCTATGGGAATTCAGCCGCATCTGACTGCCACTTCACTTGAGGTGAAACAAAGTATAGCCAGCGTACTGGGGTTTTACTTACTTAGCTAGCCCTCTTTACTGGTTCAATGTACTGACTGTCCTCTTCTTGAGTGCAAAATCCACGCCTATAGGCCTTTCGGTCCCCCTGCTGAATTACACATAAATACACAATTCATTATAATTACAATGTATACGACCCTCAATGTTTTACATTTGGTGTAAAATTGATACCCATTCAACAAGAACAAACTGTAGTGTGTAAAGTATGCTGGTTTTAATAGGAGCATTAAGTATTCTGTAGTTGAAATTAGAGTGACAGGAAAAATTATCACATTTTACTCAAATATGCTAGATTCTTAATATTCATTATATTCAATCACTGTCAGATTACACCACACAAGCTCATGACGCTCTATCACGCCTCACCCCGTTAAATGTTCATCGTTCTAACCGAATGGTTTGATGGTAGAGCAGAATACTGTAAAACCTTAATTTTGCGAGGTATTTAATTTCCGAATTTACGATCACCTCAAATTCGTGCAAAATTAAGAACTCGCGAAATAAAACCATAGGCTGACCCTGAAATAACACACTGTAAACAGCATGGCGAAACTCAAACTTAACAAATTGACTACATGGTTTTATCACCACAACTTAACAAAGCTCTTTTGTTTAAGAGTATTTTAATTCACCTTCTATTCCCTTCAATTCCCCCGTAATCATGTATACTAACATTGTTGTCATTAAAACTTATCCCGGCTTCCCAAACCTATTGTTCATTCATCATTTGTTTATCGCGTGTATTTTCGGAAAGGGTGCATCCATGATTAATGATTTCACACTGAAATTCCTTTTCACCGATTGGAACCAGCGTGCACTAATATTTTCAAACGGGGCCTGCCTCGAAATTATCATGAATGGTACTTGCATCTGATTTTTTGTTTGTCAATTACGGGCACAGCGGGCGCCGGTTTTAGCTTTTTATAGAAGCTTGTTTTCTACCCTGGCCTAGATTAACCCATAATACAACAGGTCGTGAATCCACCCATCTTATTTTTCAAACACAACAATAAAAAAGGAAGAAAACAATGTCTAAAACGACCCCATTCATTGTATTTTTAATAGGAATTGAAATGTCTGTCTGGGCAACCTTCCAAATTTGACTCAATCTCCTGTTTTTATCTTAATTAGTTTGCTTTCAGTCTAGCAACTTTGTGTATTATTTATTTATTACAATTTAGAGGACCGAGACGTCAGCGGTATAACCCAACAGTGATTAACACTTACTAGGAGTAATCCCTCAAACTGACAGGAATGGCTTGGACACTCAGGGTTACCACCCTACTCTGACTATATATCATGTACATGTCCAGAGGACCGATGGCCTTAATCGTCCCCTCCGAAGGAGGGATATTCTCGTGGTTTTTCATTGCCCAAGTCCCAATGAATCTTGGGAGAGCAGAATTCTATAGTTTTAATAGATAGTTCTTATCAACTTAATCCAGATTTTTACGCGATTAATACCAGCTAGTGGCCTTACCAGGGTTTGACTGGGTACCTCTCACCAAAAGCGAATATCCTACCAGTGGGCCCACGCTCTCCCTAAAGTAATGTACTGAATCTGAATTTTGACTTTTTTTTTATTTTTTCTAATTCCGCAAATCTCTGATTTGCCTTATTGCCGCTTGTGTCTGTCAAGAAGTTCTTGTGGATGCTTAACAACCATTATGAACTTATAATTCCCATACACTTTTCCCAACAGTAAAATACAAGAAAACCACAAATTACCTGGTCCATTTAGAATAAATTCTTACTTCTCATCTGAATCATCTAGAGCATCGTGTTTCCATGGCTCTGAGAAAATAACACATAAAGGTATTCTATACTTACAGACTTGCTTCTGCTTAGTTTAAGTATGTTACAATGATTTACATCTGGTTGCTTTTTATATGATATGGCAATCTAAATTAACTTCACTGTTTATTAACATTTACATACAGATTAATCAGGTTTAAATGGGTGTGGCATGCGCTCTGCGAATGCTTATGTCCGTATGCACAAAAGAGTTAGACCCAGTCTACTTTATACCCGGTCCTAAGTTTTAGTTTTGTCCCGCACCAGAAGACATTTTTCCTTTACATGCACTAGGTATTTTTGTTTTTATTTTGAATTTGTAGTATGAGTCTCCAATTTGCTAGTTACTTTACGAGAAAGTGTAAAATTCTATCACATTTGAGGCACTAATTTTGACTTAAACCAGGTTCTAACTTTAAAACCTGGTCTAACTTTTAGTGCATAACTGACATTACGCTCTAAATTTCTTCGATTACAATGGCGACCAATTCTGTAATTTAGATAATTTTTTTAATCGAACTTAATCTCTTATATTTTCTATTTCAAGTGTTTTGATTTAACTTTGTTAATCTAACTGGGAAATTAAGGAAACATGTGCAATACCTACCCTTTCCCTCTTTCACTTTTTCCAGGTATGCATTTGTGGTTACCCCCTGTAATTTCACCATGGACATCTTATTTGAATCCCACATGACCTTTAACCTCAAATCCCTGGACCCTCTGCCCAAGATTTATTGTTGCATGAATAGTCCAAGGCTGTAAGTGATTTCTTGAACACCCTGCGCGTTGTGGCGGTTGTTGCGAAGTTACTCACTGTGTCTTGTTATATAGTGCCGATACAGCACACATAAAATGTAAGCATCACTTGTTGTTATCAATTGTCCACTTCCTCAATTTTTCCATTGTGCTCATACGGCCCCTTATGCAGAAACCAATGAATGGACGAAAGTAAGCCACTAAAGATTCCTACATTCCTAATTCACAAAGTCCCCCTATGACCCCTTATTATTTTGCTTAAAAACTTTGGTTGGGGTGCCAGCATGTGGCATCTGTCGTTGTCGTACATTGTTTTCACTTGCTAAACGCAATGAACACAAAATACTTGCGTCTCTCATACATATGGTATAAGGGCTTACAAATATGATGCTTGCAAACCAATATATGGTGGTGCCCAAACTATGAAAATGAAGTGGCTTATGCTCATTATAATATTTTTGGGTCCCTTCAAATCTTCTTAGGGCTGTTTTTCAGGAAATGCGCCTATCTAGGTTCTAAATTAAACTCTTTGGCATCACTCACACGCCTCAGAGTTCGCTTTGTATCTGGGCGGTTCCCATTCCTTACTTAACACTTTTACTGAAGATGGCATACACACACAAGTCATTGAACACAGTCGCCATTCCAAACTCATCTGGCAGGGACAATAAAACTTAAGACCTGCCTAATTATCCTTTGAGTGTACATGTGGTCCAGTGTATAAATACCCGGTTGCATTCCGAAGGTTTGGGTTTTCATATGTTTCCGCCCTTGAGTAAGGCGCTTTGCCGCAATTACTCCTCTCTACCCCTATGTATAAATGGGTTACCCGCAGTATTCTTGTTGGGAAGGTAACAGACTCGCGGTAGAAGAGTTGTGACGATCCCCTACCGCAACATTATATGGTGAAGTCTGCCTAATCACTTCTAAGAGAGATGGCAACTCCGTTCCTGTTTAAACCGGTCTGTCCCATTTAGCGGTTCCTTTACTATTCTTCTTACCCTGGTAAGCATTCAGCATAACTGTCTGGTTCTAGTTGTCCCTTTCGTCCTTTTGCACCTCTGGCTTTCTTCTCTCCTCCCCTTGAGCCAAATTCCTGTGGAATAAAGTACAATTACAACCGTCCGGCCGGTGACTAGTATCCGTTGTGATAATATCAATAATACTTGTAATCCAGTCAATTTCCACAATTTATGCGACGTACGCTAGCATACAAAGCTACCAGTGCCAAACATCTAGCTTATGAACTACTATTTTATTCATTATACACTATGAGCCTAAGTGAAACAATACCTACCTTTCTCTTTCACTTTTCTCCTCTGTAAACATTACTGTTAAGGATCCACCTTTTCCTGGAGTGTGTGGGAAAGGCAAACACTCAGACATGATGTTACCCCATGGGCACTAACTATGATAGAGTCTGTCTGATTGCCTCATTGCGGGACACAAATGAGATAGCCCGCGGAGAACCAATCAAATTAGTGCTTCTATATCGCTGTGTAACCATACCACCATCTTACAGTATCTCTGATTTGCTCATTCATGATAATCTTCCAAATGACAATCAAATTAGTGCTTAGACACCGAGAGATAGGCAATAGTGGCCAGGGGGTTAAGAAATGAATACCCGAGTGAAGAAAGCCCAAATCCCCTAAACTCCAGTAATGCAGAAGAGTATTCTCATATCAACACAATGTACTGTATTACCTACATACATCCATACATCAAACATTTATATTCCGTCCAATCATGAAATATCAATGGCGCAATACAAACAATAATAAAGATGATACCCTGGTTAAAAATTCACATCAATGAACTAGTTATGATTTCAACAATTTGAAAACACAAAGTGTGGGGACCTCGCGATAGGTTTTGGGAGTTTGTTCCACATGCGGCCCATAACAGCAAAAGAATAATCAAAATGCAGCTTCTTGTAAAGGTAATGTATATCTGGTACTATCAAGAGCAAGAGCGGATCCGACCTGCCCGGGGAATACTTCTTAGGTCAATGTAAGACAGTATGGAGTTGGGCCCCTTTTAATGAGGTAGCAGTTACACTACTATCTCCTTCATCAATGCTTGAACTGGTTTTTATTTTTGTAGGGGCAACCGAAAATGACTTTTGTCTCCGATCCTATCACCGATATGACATTTTTAATATCGGCGATCTCCGTCCGATATTTTGGCGTTTAGGTATTGTACTAATACAGTATCAAAATACATTTACAATTGCTTTCTGTTGTAACCGATATTGAGAAAACCAAAAAACGTCAGCACAGCACAGTCTTTTTTTATGTTGAAATTGATGTTTTGGTTTTCTTTAATCCATCTTGATAATTATATTTTTTTAATAAATGCAACAAAAAGACATTAATTGCCTTACTACTCAAATCAAATGTCCAAAAACCTGGAATTGGTTTAATATTGTTCAGAATAACCCCCATAAACGCAAAAAAGAAAGAAAAGCAATAGCTGTTAAAAAAATTACAGTACATATACTTCATTAGTTTTTATAATTTTCTCTTTGAAATCATACCCATATTTCCCATGGGTTAATCCAATGGGTAACTATAGGGTTTATCCAAGGAAATTATAAACTACAAAAAAGTAATACTTATTTTTTTTAACAGCTATTTGGCTTTTCCTTTTTTTTTAGCTGTATGGGGTTTATTCTTACAAATTAACATTTCACATTGAGTAATGTAGCAATTAGGAATATTGCTTCTTGTTGGCATTTTATAAAACAAATTCTCCAATTGGATTAAACAAACCAAAACATAACTTTCAGCATCACATAGACTGCGCTGACAGTTTGGTTTCTCTCAATATCGGTTAGAAAAGCCTCTTTATGCCGATCCGATATTTTACCGATATGGTATAATCGGCCCGATACTATATTATCCGATTATCGGTTGCACCTTACTTTTTGTCCAAATCGATTCTGGAACACTATGTTTTATCGGATTGTATATTTTTATATGTAAATTTTTTTTTTTTTTTAATTTTTTAGTTTTTTGCTTTTTTTAAATATTTCCAAAAAGTTTTATTCATCATTAATTAAATCATACAAAGAAAATCTATGAACAACTTAAAGACATGATATATGACCTGACTATATATTCAATCAGGCTTGGAGATAAGGAGACAACTTTGTAAAAACCGAGTTAGGACCATCACAACTTTGTTCTAACAATAACTATTGCCTAAAATCCTCACATTCGGAGCAAACATGGTTTTGTTTTTTAAAAAACAAAGAATAAAAATGACGTTATGGAAACTTTTATCAGTCTGTATCGCAATTTACACCTTTTTCTTGAGTGGAACAAATTGTGTCACAGATTTAAAGTCAGCAATAAAATAAGCTACTGGGGTGGCCAGAAGTGAGTTATAATATATTATTTGTTTTGGCGTTGGGGCACTAAGGAGTTAGGGCTAAATCATACTTATTCAATGAACCTATATGTTAAGTGGTTTTACCTTACGTCATTTGCCGTCAGTGTGTAATGCAATGACCAACATTACATTGCAAGGCATTAGATTCAAGCACATCACACATAAGCCCTCTCGTGTATAAAGGCGACATGCAAATATACATGCAAAACACTTCTGATCCTTTGACTCACTGTGTAAGTGGTGGTATAGCGAATTTTTATTGCTTGCTCTAAATACGACACAGGTGGTTGGTAATGATTTTCAGATTACGAGAAATGAAGGCCACTGACAAAAACAACTCTAATAAACATTTGAAAGCAACAAAATTGATTATTTACGGACAATGAAGAAATTAAACATTTCTCAAAGCACAAAAATTCTCACCTGAAACTTTCGAAATGTTCACTATGCCTTGATTTTTACTAATTGTACTTGTAAAATGGTATGAACATCCGATTGAGTTGCGGTGAGGTAATACAACCTTTAATTTATGCTAAAAATGAATAAACGGCCTAAAATTCTGTTCCCTTGCATGTTTATGTCCTTAAACCTGAGCAAACAACCCGAATTAGGGTGGCCTTCAATGAGACTATTTCCAGTGCACCATTTTGGATCTACAATGCACTTCCTTCCAGTTAAAAAATAACAGCAGTAAACTTGCATCAGCCCCACTGGCAATATGGCATCTGGATATGACCTCAGATGACCTTTGACTCGGTCCTTTGACCTTTGACATCCTCCAAAATATGAGACCCTATAGCGCTTACCCCAGTCGGGTTTAAAATCAGACTTTTCGAAGAAGACCTGACAAACAAAAACCTAACAAAACTGGAACAAACATACATATGGAACCTAACCAAGTGGAACACACACATGGGCCTATGCAAATCCTCCTCCTGCTTTTCAAGCCGGGTGATAATAACCCCTACAAACATTGATTTTCTCATGTACAAATGGCTCAATGTAGATGATCTAGGTAGGCATTTGGTTATAGTGGGTACCTTCTTCTAATATGACATAGGCATCCCAAATGGAAACTCTTGAAACAGAGAAATTAAAAGTAGAGTTCTTCCTCGGTTTGCCAAGTGTCCAGCAATCTCATTTCTGCAGCCTTTTAGAAAAAAAATACCCACAGGTATGAAGAATTATAACCTTACATTAGGCAGTAGTGGACAGGGGGGTTTATTAAGAAATGAATTACCCGAGTGAAAGAAAGCCAAATCCACTGAACTCCAGTAATGCAGAAAGAAGTATTTCATACAACACAATGGTACTGTACTTACATACATTACATACATACATTACAAAACTTTTATTCCGCCAAATCAGAAATATCCAGGCCGCATTAAAAAAATGTAAATACAAGATAGATAAATACACTGGTTAAAAATAACATCAAATGAAAAAGGTTATGATATTCCAACAATTTCTTAAAAAACACAAAGTGTGGGAGCCTCGCGAATATGTTTTGGGAGTATGTTCCACATGCGTGGGGCCAATATAGACATCAAAAGAATAATCAAACAATGCCAGCGTCTTGTTGAAAAGGTATGGTACTAATCTGGTACTATCAAGAGCAGAGCGGAGCCGATGCTGACCGGGGTGAATACTTCTGATTGTCAAGTGAGACAGTAGGGGTTGGGCCCTTCTTTCAATAAGGTATTAAGTTTTACAAATAAAGATTCTACTTCATTCTAATGTCTGAACTGGTTTATTTTGGTAGGGGTCAACCGAAAGACTTTGTGCTTCCGTCCGATGAAACCGATATACATTTTAATAGCGACGATAGCCGATCCGATATTTGTTGATGCGTTTTATTGTATAAATTCTCAGTCTCAAAGACAGTTTAAAAATTGGCTTTTTTACCGATATTGAGAGAACCAAAAACGTCAGCACAGCAGCGGTTCTTTTTTATGTTGAATTGATGTTTGGTTTCTTTTAATCAATCTTATGAATTAGTATTTTTTTAATACATGCAACAAGAAGAAAATATCTAAATTGCATACATACTCAAATCAGAATGTCCAAAGAAAAATGTGAAATGTGAATTTTGTTCAGAAGAACACCCATACAGCTAAAAAAGAAGAAAAGCCAAACTAGCTGTTAAAAAAAATTACCGATTACCATATACTTAAATTGTAGTTTTTATAATTTCTTTGAATCAACCCTATAATTTCCATGGGTAATGCAATGGGTAACTATAGGGTTGATCCAAAGGCAAATTATAAAAACTTACAAAAAGGATACTGTATTTTTTTTAACAGCTATTGGGCTCTTTCCTTTTTTTTAGCGTATGGGGGTTATTCTAAAAAATAACACCTTTCCACATTGAGTATGTATGCAATTAGGTATTTTCTCTTGTTGCATTATAAAAAAATAAATTCTCCGATGGGATTAAAAACAAACCAAAACATAAATTTCAGGAAAAAGGACTGCTGCTGACCCGTTGGTTTCTTTGCTAAAATATCGGTAAGGAAAGCCTCTTTTTTTGCCGATCCGATCATTTTACCGATAGGTTAATATCGGCCGATACGATATCTGATCCCGATGATAGGTTGTGAACCTTATATTTTGTCAAAAATATGATTCTGGAAACAAACTCTGTTTTTATGATTGTATAATTTGTCTAATGGTACATAGTCCAAATCTGTTGAATCTGTTTATTTCTATGCTTTATAAGCATTCAAAAAAAAAAGTTTTCATTCATCATTAATTAACATTCACAAAGAAATCTCAATGAAACAACTTAAGACATCAGTATAGTTAATGACATGATAGAGTATTCAATCAGGCTTGGAGATAAGGAGACAACTTAAAACCGAGTTATGACCATCACAAATTTGTTCAGTAATCAATAACTATTGCAAATCCTCACATTCGTAGCAAACATGGTTAACAAATAATAAGTTAGGAACTTTAATCATGTCTGTATGCGCAATTTTACACCTTTTTCTTGAGTGGAACAAAAAATTGTGTCACCAGATTTAAGTAAGCAATAGAATACGCTACTGGGTGGTGGCGACAGAAGTGACGTGATTTTACTTATTATGTTTAGGCTTTGGGGCCACTAATGATTAGGCTAATTCATAAATATTACAAGGGAAACTATTGGGTCTATATGTGGTGTACCTTAAGTCAGTGACGTCAGGTGTAATGTGAATAGACAAACAAATTAAATTGGCAACATTGATCAAAAGCACACAAACATAAGCCCGTGTGTATAAAGGCGACATGCAAATTCCATGCAAAAACAAACTTTCTGATGCTTTGCCGTCACTAGTTAAATGGTGTATAGCGAATTTTTTAATTGCTGGCTCTAGTAAGAAACTAGGTGGTTGGTGACATGATTTTTAAGAGTTAACCGATGAATGAACAGGCAATGCATAAAACAGACTCTAAAAATACAATTTGAAAGTCAACAAAATTGATTATTTACTGACAATAAGAAAATTAAACAGTTACTCAAAGCAAAAAAAAATTTCTCAACCTGAGAACTTTCGGAATGACACTATTCCTTGATTATATTTACTACTTGTTACTGTGTAAAATGGTAGAACTCCTATGAGCTTGAAGGTGGAGGTACTACACCTTTAATTTTATGCTACAAATGGTGAAGTAACGGGTGTGGGCCTAAAATTTCCTGTTCCTTGATGATTTATGTCCCTAGAACCTGAGCAAACAAACCCAGAATTAGGAGTGCCTTCAGAGACGATTCAGGCAACCATTTTGGCTCTACAAGCACTTCCTTCCAGTTAAAAAATACAGCAAGTAAACTTGCATCAACATCCCCTGGCAGATGGCAGTCTGGAATATGACCTCAGATGACCTTTGACCCTCGTCTGTGACCGTTGACATCCTCCACCTATGATGGCCCCCTATAAAGCTAGCGCCTTACCCCAATTCTTGTTTTAAATCAGCACTTTTCGAAGAAGCCTGAAAACAAAAACCTAACAAAACTGGACACACAATACATACATTGGAAACCTAACCAAAGTGGAACAAACACATGGGCGTATGGCCACCTCCTACTGCTTTTTAAGCCAGGGGGATAATAACCCCATACAACATTGATTCTCATGGTACAAATAGAGCTAAGTAGATGAGGCTAGGTAGGCAATGTTTATAGTGGGTAGCCGCTGCTTCTAATAATGACATAGGGCATCCCAAATGGAAACTCTTGAAACATAGAAATTAAAAGGATATTCTTCAGCGGGTTGCCAAGTTCCAGCAAATCTCATTTCTGCAGCCTGTTAAGAAAAAAAAAATACCCACAAAGGTATGAGAATTAATAACTTACATTAGGCTGCTCTTAAAATTGTCCACATTCTCTACCGTCTCCCAGCAAATTGAAGATCCCGTAACTTTGCTTGTGTATTTACATGGAAATTCCCATCATGAAAATGTAAAATGTGTATCACATTTCGCATTAAAGGTGCAACAAGAGAATTCAAATAACAGGTGTCCCTAAAAAATGTGAACATTCTGATTTTTATACTGGTGTAAAGCTATCAAAAATATCCCCATTAAGCTGAGAACCGTTTCTTTGGTACATAAATTGTGAAATTTCTATTTCATATAGGAGCAAATACAAAATTCAGCCTATGTTTTCTATTGAAATATAAGCACATACAAATTACCGTTTGGTTTCATTTTAAGTGATTTCTGTACCCAAATAAAAGGTAGGGAATCTAATAAGTGTCTAATATGAAATCACTACATATCTAAGAAAATATGGACAACTTGAAAATCTCTCGTTGTACCTTTAACTTTTAGCTCATGTCTTTTGATGATGGCCTATAAATAACAAAGCCATCTAATAATCTGTTTAGGTCATGCAGAAGAATAGCAATAGCACTGCAAGTGAGAGCACTATGAATTTCAAGAACCAGCACAAAGCAATCCATAGGGGGGGGGGGGGGAATAAATAATTTTAATCCAACGATTACCACTTTGTGATCAGTCAGGGACATCAGGTCTTATTACATCATTTTTATCTATTGTTAGACACTAACTTCATCTCTGTTTTGATTTCCTCCCAACAAACAATTTCCAAAATGAAGGTTTTAATTTTATTCACACAGCATATCAAACAAGCCTTTCAGATCTGCTATAATGTTCACAATATTACATTTCACCAACCAATGACAGTAGAGAATGACGGCTATTGATTGGTCTTGGTGTTTACCACTATTTTTCTCAAACAGCAAAGTGTACTTGCTAACCTTACCTTTCCATATTTTTCGGTGATATTTTTAACAAAGTCCTTACTGCTACCAGCTGCAGACTTGGAATCTGAAGGCTGTAATTAAAAAAGTTAAACAAAAAGTTAAACTTCAAAACAAATTTAATGCAATAATCTTGGACAAATGTGATTTTTACCTCTTTAAAGGGGTATTTCGTGATCCACAGCCTCGTCCCCCGATTTACCTCAAAGAAATTAAGATTTTTAGATAAATTACAGAAATTACAACACAGCTAGTGGCCTATGGTGCAGCATGATACAACTTATTCGCTCATAACATAAAAACGCAGCATCAAAATCAACTGAAATTTTGGAAATCACCTTTTCTTGAGGATATCTAGTGAATCATAAACAAAAATACATTTGCTAGGATCACAAAATGCACTTTTAACTTGCTTAATTTGCTTCTTTTGGCTTCTTATTTTTGCTAATAGTTGTTTTCACTTTAAATGTGCTTTTTCTGATTTACAGAGATGTAACAGAGCAGTATTCCCATTCCTGAAAAAACAAAATTTGAAATGACAGCAAGATCAAATTTTATCACTAACACTTTGATCTCAGAAATTAAAAAAATACATCGCGGTCTCTGGACCGCGAGTGTCGTCTGCCGTTGCGGTCTGTGAATGGGGGCGAAAGGTCACATGAGGTCACCAACATGTCATCCCACCCTGCCCCCTCCTTTCCACCAAGTTACATCATCGTAGCCCTTACGGAACTCACACGGCATGCAATATATTAAGGATTAACATTTTGACCAGCTAAAGGTCACATGAGGTCACCAACATGTCATCCCACCCTGCCCCCTCCTTTCCACCAAGTTACATCATCGTAGCCCTTACGGAACTCATAGGGCATGCAATATATTAAGGGTTAAGATTTTGACCACAGATATACAGACACATACGACCGGAAGTAAGGAATACATCCCTATGTGGAGCATTCTTTGGTCACCTTTGTGACCAAAAACCGTCGATTTTTTACTTTCAACCCAATGCTGTTTTGTCAACATAACTAATCTGATATTACTTTTTACATTATAAATAACCTTGAGTCTAAGCCTAACCAAAAATAATATATCCACTTTCACTTGATTAATTATTTTGTCATTGGGGCAAATAAAGTTCGGTCACGTTTGTGACCATCAGAAGGTCACACACGTGACCAAACTTTGGGGGGAAACCATGACAAAATAACCAATCTACCAAAAGTGGAAACATTATTTTTGGTTAGGTTTGGACTGAAGGTTATTAATAATGTAAAAAGTAATAACAGATTGGTTACGTTGACAAACCAGCATTGGGCTGAAAGTAAAAAATCACCGGTTTTTGGTCACAAACGTGACCGAAGAATGGCCAATGTGCCTTCTGCAATTCTTGCAGACGACACAAAAATAAGCATTTTACAATTCCAGATTTTTTTTCCGTAATGCCAAAAAAATCCAGAAATTTCTGGAAAAGCTACATCTCTGGATTTAAGTGTGTCATGTTTTCTAATTGATGAGATCCTGACACTTGCACTAACAAGTTTCATGGTAAGCAGTGTTGGTGAAAACATCTTCTATTTTCCCACATTACCTCATCATCTGTTTTGGTTTTTCAAAGTAGCTCCTTGGTTTTCTCTCCCTGTCCCTGTCTCTATCGCGATCTCTGTCCTCTCTGTCTCTATCTCTGTCACGTCCCCTATCCCTGTCTCTGTCCCGATCTCGCCTGTCTCTGTCTCTTTCTCGGTCTTTGTCTCTATCTCGTCCTCTTTCAGGTTCCTTCTCCTTTTCTCTATCCTTCTTAGATTTGGTGTGGTTAGGTACATAACTTCCAACTTCAGCAAAAATGCTGCATGATAAAAAAAGTTTAAACTATATTATGCTTGTTCTCATAACAGTCAGATTTCAAATGTAGTTCCATCCATTATATCACAACATTCATATTTCCATACAATCAATTTAAATGTGTATGTACCAAATTGTTTCAATTCGTTGTTAAGAGAATACCGTACCTTTATTCTCATTCTTAAACAGATTTATAATTTCAGGTAATATATTTAACCTAATTTTGCAATAATTGGCTTAAATACAACAAGAAAGGAGTGCCACTACCCAGTGAGAAAAAACGAACAACCCGTTGAACACAAAGAAGATGCGCAACAAAACACAATGTTGGCAGGTGCGTGCGAATGTAGCAAAACAAAGTATGACGGGAGCGCATCAACCTCCAAATAACGTCAATACATAGCGTGTAATACCCGGTCTAAATTGCAAATTGAACCAATGAAATTGCATAGATTCTCAGAGCTGTTTAAGAATGTATAATAACATATTACGTTCACCAATGTGCGCAGAGTACCATTGTGGAATGCCTCAGACTGCTACAACAAGCAAATCCACATCGACATAAACAAATTTATCGATATATATTTTTAAATGCAGGAACAAACCAAAGTTCTTGGAGTAAAGTAGATCCGCAGATCACAAGTGTCGCCTTTTTGCAAGGTTTCTAGTTTGTTTGTTTGACCCAAATCTGTCAACAACCCATATGGTCCTTGGGTCAGTGGTTCTTCTGAGCATGTTTGGTAATAATAGCAACTGATTTGTGGCCCAAGAAGGAATTTATAGATTTTCAAAGAAGGACCTTTTAATTGGCCAACATGACCTATGACCCAAATCTGTGTACACCCCATATGGGCCTTGGGTCAGCAGTTCCTCAGGCCAAGTTTCGTGATTATAGCAATTGATTTGTGGCACAGGGAGGAATTTAGAGATTTTCACAGACTGCCTCTTTAATCGGCCCACATGACCTTTGACCTAAATCTGTAAACACTCCATATGGGCCTTGGGTCAGCAGTTCTTCTGACCAAGTCTAGTGATTATAGCAATTGCTTTGTGGCACAAGGAGGAATTTATAGATTTTCAAAGAAGGACCTTTTAATTGGCCCATGTGACCTTTGACCCAAATCGGTGAATACACCATGGGTCTTGGGTCAGTTGTTCTTCTGACCAATTTTCAAAGCAATCGGCCTTTTACTTCTCGAATGATGAACTTTTTCCGAAACTTTAACCTTGGAAAACACAGAGACATGGCCATACAATCAGACAGAATTCAGGACTGGTAGGTGTCTCCATTTCTTCAAAAAGGCGACACAAAACCCTGCAAGGATAGGTAGGGATCGGCAACTGAGTTTACATACAACACTAGCTCCTCAAGGAATCAAACCCAGGTTGAGTGAGCGAGCGATACACCACTACAGCAAGCGGTAACCCGCACGCCCTCTCTAGAACAACATATCCAACTTACTCTTCAGCTGCAGCTGCCTTGTCTAGCTGCGAGTCCTTGGCCAACTTGCCCTTGTCTTTCTTCTTGAGTTTACGCCCTCTCTGACCTTGTCGTAGGTACGACAAGATCTGTGTCAGCTTGTTTATGACGATGTCATTTGTTGTAAGCGTTGTGTGTGACTGAAATAAAATATTTAAAAGAGTGATTATTACCTTATGATAGCTAGGAAATACTCAGAGCAGGACATTTTAGAGGCATTTTTTCGCAGTTTCAAACAGCTAGGCAATAAACCCTAGCAACAAACTTTTCCGAGTGAAACCCAAGATATTTTAAGCACATTGTAATGCCATTCAATAGGCTTTGGACAAAACTCCACTCCCAACGTTACATGTAGGTTTAGTGACGAACGAACAGCAAAGTATCAGTTTTTTTAATTCCCAATACTATGCAAGTAACGTGGTTATTTTGTAAGAACATCGTAAGGATTCATGGCGTGTATAAGATACATTTTGTGGATGGAAAGTGCCGAGAATCAGGACATGTGTTGAAAAAATTCCTTCTGCTAAATACCACAACACCACACAAAACTCCAAAACTGGATTTGCTAGTGGGGGGCCCTACGGTTATCCAGGACAAAAGTCGGAAAAATGCAGCTTGAACAGTTGACTACCATCATTTCAATATGCACTGATAGCCTTAGTTTCTCAATCGCTTTTTCTGTTACTTGACTTGTTTTATATTCAATTTATTTTATGAATTACAATATAAGCCCTTATTTCAGAGTTGGTATCTTTGATGAGATACTTGTGGTGCAATAAGAGTAAAAACGGGTACTGTATAAGTGGAATTTCGCATGAAGGTTTTTATTTTCGTGAAATTCGCGAGTTTGGAGTTTAATAAAAAGTGAAAATAAAAAAGCACGAAAAAACTTTTTGCAATAGATTTGTATTGCATTGTGTCAATTACCGTGATGAAAATAAATTCTAGAGATGTTGACAAAATGTTAAAATGCGAAAATATCTGTACGCGGAAAATTTTCCACTGATACAGTATTTTACCTACATAGTGGGGCACAGTCTGCTTGCTTCTGATTGAACATGGGGGTAGGCACTTTTGGAAAAACTCGTCGTCTAAATCCACACTGTAGGCCAGTCGGACAGGTAAGTACAGCTCATTCGTGGATGAGGGTTCACTTTGAAACAGTGTACGATATATGTTACGAGCTGAACGCAAAACAGAGTTGGTTTACAATTTGACAACATTAACCCGTCATCCTTTGTGAAGTGTTTTGTCAGTGATTGCATAGGAAGGTGTTCTTATTATTGTTCCACGTTAAAGGCTTGACTCGAGATTTCCCGAAGAGCGCGCACTCATTTTTATAAACAAATCATTGTTTTTTGCAATGCATAATGCTTGTCAATATACTATTCCACTGTGTGCAAATAACAAGCTAAAAACAAGGTCCTTCATATAGGAAGAAAATCACACTTGGAGTTATAAAATTCCGGGATCCGGCAATTTTTGTTATACACATCATCCTATGGCACTGTTACACTGTGCAGAATATTTAATGAATTGAAAACAAAAAATCTGATTCATCGTAAACTTTGGAATTTAACATGTTTTAGGTGATATCTTTAGTTCAGATGACTATTTTTAATTACTGCACAAAAAATTATAGTATTCAAAAATCTCTGAATTTCAGCCTTTGAAGGCGAGGATGACGCCCCCAATTTCTGAAAATTGTGGGGTTTTTTTGCATTATACATAATGCTTATCCACATACTTGTAACTGTGTGAAATAGCTAAGCTCAAAACGAGTCCTTCATATAGAAAATCACAACTTGTTTAAATTTCTGATCTGGAATTATTGTATTACACAAATCCTATGGTACTTTTATAAATTGTACTATACATGTTACTTTATCAAAACTGAACAAATCGATTATATCAAAAACTTTGGAATGGGAACATTTAGGGTGACAATCATTTAGTTCTAGTTACTACCTTTTCAATTAACACTAACACGTCACAGGGTAGTTGGCTCCCCTATCTCAAGTACATGCTATATTTTCATGGATAGAGTCGTATCTGCACAGATTAAAAATTCGTTATTTTTTTTTCCATTTTTTCATTTTCCCATTAAAAACTTCATCTCTGGTATTTATCTATGAAATTTGCATTTTTCTTACCCATTTTTGTCCTTGAATTCAATTTTTAGGCTATCTTGAGACGATGTCTGAAATAAAAAATTGTTTATGTAGAGCAAGGGTTTAACACTGCAAATTAGCAACTAATAGGAAAATTTTGACGGAGCCGCCCCCAATTTTTTTCAAAAAAATTTGAGATTTTTTTATACACGGTTTTGCATTGGTAACTGCTAGTAAACGATCCCTGTGAATGGGTTAAGCCTTGAAAATGTCTATGTGTCCGCAAGAAGAATTTTGCAATTAAGAATAATTAATATCGGACATCTCCGATAATAATTCTCGCTGCTTTGTAAACAGCCTTCCAATGTGAAATAGTTGGGAAATAGTGCCATGTAAACGTGTCTACGCTCCATCCATTAGTTGTTTTATTGGTTCGGCAAGTCAAGTGAGAGGCATTTTCTTGAGGTGGTACTGTGTCATCATGGACGGACATAAACTTAGCATTTTCAGCTCTGCTGATTACGTACGATCTGGGTCCCAATTCTAATGACAAATCGCTTTTTTATGAAAATACGCAATTTGAGCATTCTCGTTCTCGCTGTGTATTTCTTGCCAATTAGCCAACATAACTGCAAAAATATCTTATTTTGAAAATTGGGGGCGCTTTCAGCTTTAAGTAACCCCCAAGGACAACCACGTTCCAGTACAGCATCCCTGATTGGCTCATAACATGACATAATTTAACCTCAGAGGCAACAAATCAAAATCTGCACATTAAGCCTTTTGTACCATGTCTGTAATTGGGTAATGCCTTACATAAACCTAGTACCGTAAGCACCTTCTGGTATAAGCCCACCCCTCAAAGAGAAGATTTTACTTCAAAATAGGGGTGGGCTTATACCTGGGGAGGGGCTAGAATTGGGAGCAAATATCAGATACAAAATTGCAATAATATCATTTCAAGAGCAAATATCACTTTATGTACACTTTTGTTGTAGCGGATATTAAAACATTATAGAATAAAAGTTCAATTTTCACATACATTGCTCAAAGTAATTTGATAACAAGCCATGCCAATACTTTGGGCCCTACTTTAATGGCTCTTGAATAGTTTCAAGTTTTGTGATTTTGTTTGTGTATTACTGCCACATTGTTTCTGAATGCTAAAATTACCATGGCTGTATACCCAAGTGGTATGCTACCTCCTGTATTTTCTTTTAAAAATTGGTGTGGGCTTATACCCGAATGTGGACTTATACCCGAGTAGTTACGGATAATAACCTATTAAATTGATTATTATAGCCTATGGGGTTACACAATTGATTAACACCCAGCCTCTGTTTTGAATCCACGGAATGCCACCATGGAGTTTATTATCAAACTCTTTCATTGTGGGAGGCATGTGCAAGTGTACATCAATTGGTGAAACCGTCAGATAATTAAGGTGGAACCAATAAACACAAAATTAACTCGGAACTAATAACACACAAAAATGGTCATCGCTGAAGCATGTGCGGAGTGCGGGCGCATGAACAGCCACATGGCATTGAACATCTTGGAGCAAGACAATTCTGGACATGAATATTATTAGACTGAAAGGAATCTTTGGAAGCTTTGTACAGCCAGATCTACTCCAAAGAACTTCAATACGGACAAGAAGTAGTAGGTCCTCCTGAAATTGGTAGATTATTTCAAATGAATGCTTTTGAAACTGGAAACTGAACTACGTACTGGGTGGGTTCCTTTTTGAGCATTATCATTGATCTCGCAATCTCCCTTGTTCTCTAGTTTTTACGAGGTTAGGGCAAAAAAAAAAAAAGAAGTTTTGTCTGGTTTGACTTTTTTGACAAAAAGTAAAGTGCCACGCTCTTTTTTTTTTTTTTTAAGGAAAGAATGGCTATGTTTCATGTGATTTTTTTTTGCATGTTCTGCTCTGCCCCTGTACCAAAATTTGAATCACAATCTGGGTGCGCCAACCAGTCCCCATAGCATCCCGCACCTGGCGAGAACAGGGTTCTTTTGCTTGAAGATAACAGGGCTTTGATTTGCCCAGAAAAATCATTGGCCGCTCTTCCATCAGGAGAGAGTGTCCAATTCTGCAGCACAATGTTTTTTTTCAAGAGCATCGGTGCAATTCCCAATTCCTGAGCACTTTGCCACCTTTCTTTTATGATTCACACGGGTACAATCATGATATCTTTTTAAAAAATTCAAAACCAAGATAAAAAATACTCGTTTTCATTTTCGGGCTGTGTAAGGCAGCTTGTGTGTGCGCCAATAGTCTATACGATGTCCATCACTCAACCGGGCCCGGTGTGGTGCGGTCAGAAGAAAAGATAAGGGAAAAAAATATGCAGCGAATCTATGCGCGCAGGGTCCAGAGACAAACCTTTTCTTTTTTTGGCTTAGGTTTGCTCTACTGATGAATTTGCTAGAGTGTGGAAGGCAGCCCTCCTACGATTTCTAAGAAAGAAATCATTTTATGCGCACCCCCTCTAAAGAAAAGGATCACCACTCTGGCAAGCCAGGACTACTCATTTTCAGAATAGATGAATATAGATCTTTGTTAATTAGTCAATGGGAAAACAATGAAATCTCGTTTAACCATCAAAACATTTACCCGAGCTGGGGGGAGGGGTTGAAAACTCCCAAGCCTACATCACTAGAGGTCAAGACAGTCCAGATCCTGACTTTACGTCTCTGCTTTTGCAGCTGGCTTTTCCTTGAAAGCTAGTTTCCATCAAATCTTCTTCTTCTCTTTCTTACTGGAGATTCCTGCTTCGTCACCTGCACAGAAGCAAAATTTGCAGTTGAAGAATCAGACATTCTCTCATTATGTAATTTTGTATGCATGTTTTCAATTTTTTTCTTGCTTTTGATAAACATTTGACTAAACTTCTGGTTTCAAATCTATTTTTAAACTGGTTTAAATAAAAACAACACCATAGATTTTCAAATAATTTCCAATTTGCTGCAAACAACATGGCTTCCAGGGCCCCTACCTACTTACGCGAATGAGTTACCTGGCCTCTAATTCCGGTACGCGTACCTACCAAAATTTTTTTTTCTTTTTTGATAGATAAGCTACTTAGGTTTGTCTTTAAACCCACCCATGACAAATCGATAAGCGTAGTGTGTAAATGGAGCTTTATTCCGTTTAACTATTGATTTCCGTTGATCTGCATCTCATGGTCGAGTTGCCTTTTCTATTTAGGTAGTTAAGCGGTACGGAAATTAAGAGCTAGGTTGACCTCTTTCGCCCTACTTACCTGGTGTGCAGCCTGGATAATCTCCCTCAGCTTTTTAGCCAGCTTGCCCTAGTTGTAGTTATCAGCAGACAATTTAAATTTTTGTGCACTTGAAAATAAGAGTATTACCCCGTATCAACTCGCTTGTTGAATTTCATCCACAGCTATTTGGTCCTTGGTTTCTTCTAAAGCAACCTAATACACAGCATTTTGCCAAGGCATATACCCAATAGCAAAATTTCATGCATTCATATTATAGCTACGATATTCTCTGTGAACTTTGTTAAGGAGATTTTAGTTTGTTTTTTGTAGCTTGTAGTTCATCTTTTAATTTGATGAAGTGTAAAATATAGAAGTATGAAAACTACGGTAGTTGAATAAAGGAAACATATTATTGATAATTGTGTCTTTTAATGACAAGCAATAACACACTGTACTCTGCAGTACCCAGCACCTCCTGAAGTTAAGGTAAAAATGCGTCAAAAAAGGACCTCATTTGATGACCTTTGACCATTTTTTTTTACTTATCTAAGGGCCACATTCACAATGATTAAAGGTGCTTGTTCCTATTGCATCTGGGACCCCCCTGATTTACCCGGAAGTAGTACAAATTTTGATATCAGATGAAAGGCCATATTTTTCTCATTATCTTCCTGCTTCTAATTCCACTTCTTGCAAAGATATAAACAAAAAACTGCCGTTTTAATGGTTAACCATCAATATTAGCACAGTAGCGAATAGGGCCTTGCAATGTGCATTATTGCTTCTATTATAAAACCGCAAGTTCGTTTCCCAGGATACTTGATGGTAAGTACATGCAAGTGTCAGGCTCTCATATCAAGTGGAGTACAAGATACACATAAATCGGAACACCCACCTTTAATGTAACCAAGTTTAAATAATGTTTAAGTCTGTCTTTTCATATGAGAGCTCTCTACACCTCGCTAAACAAAATTGACTATGACCTCATTTGACACCTAGCCTTTAACCAGAAACGTTTCGACTCATCGCAAGGCCACATCCAAAGATAGTTATCACCAAATTTGGTTGATATTGAAGTCAGATTTTTTAAATGAGGGCCCCTAAATGTACATAAATCTAACCCGTTCCACTGGCAGTAACAAGAAGTGATTGAGCATGAGCATGCAAAATTGATGGATTATGGATGGAGAACATAGTTTCTTTTTCAACCTTTCTTGAATGCTCACTGTTCTCTTCAGACCATGTAACTATGTCATTAAGATCCCAGTAACTGAATACCACAAACAAATGCACATACCCAAACCTACATCCCCACTCACTAACTCCGCAAAATTTATTAACTGTGGTGGCTCACCTTATGTAACAAGGCATAATCAAGACCTTTCACTAAATGAGTATGCTCCATGTCACCGCCGAGGTATTTACTCTCCTCAATCAGCTGTTTACGTCGGTTTGCAGCAGTATCACCACTACAGGAAGGATACACATGTCAGAAGTCGGTATCAAAATCTAAGGTTACAGCTTACACTTAAAGGTGCTTGTTCCAATCGTCTTTGGGACCCCCCTGATTTATCTGAAGTAGTATCAATTTTGATATCAGAGGAAAGGACGTATTTTTCTCATTGTCGTCCTGAAATTTGAGCCCTCAAATCCATTTCATCCCCAAGATATAAACAAAAAACTGCTGAATTAATGGTTACCCATCAATATTAGCACAATATTGAATAGGGCTTTGCAGTATGCATTATTGCCCTCTACCATCAAAACCACAAGTTTGTTTCCCACAGCACTTGATGGGGCATATGTACAAGTGTCAGGCTCTCATATCAAGTAGAGAACCCAATAGCCAAAAATTGGAACAAGCACCTTTAGGCTGTTTTTATACCATAAGCTTTAAACACTCATTTTGCCATAGGTAAAGGTGAAATCATCAGTGGTGGGTTCATGCTCAAAACCCAAATTGCCCACTTTAATATCATTTGGGCCAGCCTCCACTAATACCGCTGTCATGGATTAGCCACCCCTCACACACAGTCAGTCTGTTCTACCTTCCACGCACAGACCGGTAGGGCCGTACGCAGGATTTATTTTGGGGAGGTGCCCTCGAAAAAGGCGTTCTTTTTTTTTAAAAAGTGGACCTTTCTTGATAAAAGTGGACCTAACCCCCCTAAAATGGTCCTTTTTGGACTTCTTGAACGTGTCATCATCAAAAAGTGGACTTTCTTGTCAAAATATCTCTTAATTTTGGTCGTTTTTATTTTAAAAAATCAGCAAAAAGTGGACCTTTTTCCCCTTTTGTGGAATTGGGGGGGTGCGACCGCATATGGGCCTGTAGACCGGTAAAAAAAACCTTTAAATTTGTGAGATATATGGAGAGTTGTGTTGGTAATTGACTAGTAAACTAGGGTAATGCTCAAAAGCATGTATGTGTCATAAAAGAAGGGATTTTGTAATTATATTAGAAGATCCCTGATCCTAATTCAACGGCAATGCTAGAAATGTGAAATTTCTGTGTCTGTCCATTATGAAATGACACAATACCTCAGGAAAATGATCCTATAACTTGACTTGCATGAACCAACACAATGCAATGGATGCACATTGAAACACCCTGGCTATTTCATATTGAAAAGATGTTTTCAGCGTCCATTGAATTATCATCAGGATCCATTATCTATTATTCTAATTACAAAATTCCTTCTTATGCAACACTTTATTATTCACAAGTATAGTTTACTAGCCAATTAACAATGCAACTGTGCAAAAATCTCAATATTTTGTTTTCAATTGTGGGTGCTCTTCAAAAGAAACATGCTATTATTGCTTTTATAACATTCTGCAGTATGCCTGTCAAAACACATTATTGATATTGGTCAATTTAAGGGTTTCCCCAAGAACAGTAATAGAAGATTTATGGGAAGAAATCAATTTAAGATGTAAGAGAAAAATCACGTATGACAATGCCTCAATGGGAATCAAACCCAGGCTGCATTGGTGAAAGGTGGGAAAATGAACACCAGCCCGCACACCCATAAAACCCATATTTGCTTAATTTGTCAAATTCAGTTTAAGTTATTTTTGTGCTCTACTTACGACTGTGCGTCTGGAGCAACCGCTCTGTAATTTGCTGTAGTGCTGATGACATCGGTGTCATCATAGTCCTCATTCTTGCCTTCTCTACGCTCCTGGGCCTACATAAACAAGGAATTAAAAGATCAATTCTAAGATTGCTTGCAGACCACAAGTTGTAACCATATTCAAAGTGTTGGCTTTAACCACCATAAAAACTAGAATTTTGCAGTTCTCGGCTTTCATGCTCGCTATATTCAAAGAATATAAGCTGTGGGCCGCTCCATGACCTTGGTGCACCTATGACACAAGTTTGGTTCCAATTGAACTTCAACTTTTCAATTGAGGCCAATTTCACATTTTTAGCCTATTTTTCAACTTGACCTCACATGACCTTTGACTTTGGCACATGACCTTTGACCTCATCAACATATGAGGGATCCCATGGTGCACCTATGACACAAGTTTGGTTCCAATTGAACTTTCAATTGAGGTCAATATTATACAAATATTGACTGCTATGAGGGGCATGGTTGAAACTATAGGCCCAAGGTGATCTCGAAACCATACTATGCCCCGAGGCGTAAGCCGAGGGGCATAGTATGGTTTTGAGATCACCGAGGGCCTATAGTTTCAACCATGCTCCGAATAAAAAGCAGTCAATATTTGTTTTATATACCGAATATATAGATTTTTGTCAACTGATTGGTTAAAAGAATATTCTAACTTAAGCCAGGATGCTAACAAAGGCCTATATCATGTGTAGGCCATTATCAATGAGTGCATGCATGCATGCATGGTTTAACAATTTTGTGTAACTTAGGGTCCAAAACTTGTGAAGAATTAACAATCAACCTTTCTTGTGTTGAGGAAGTGATGTTGGAGTCCAAAACGGATCGCCGTAATCGACTTCTTGCGATTTTTTTGTCAGCAAGATGCGTACAAGTTTCCTTGGCATTTCATTAAAATCATTGACTCGATGATCGCAGCTCCGAATTCGGCAGTTTTACATGCCATGGCCTGCAGATGGCCGCGTCATCTGTGTCAAATTATAATCCTCGAATATCTTCACGGTGTATTTTACCTGCCGTTTGGTATTAGCCCTATGAGCTGCATCTCTGATTCCTTTCAGATCTTCATCTACAAGCTCAAAGCATGAATACTGATGAATACAGCCATTTCACAGTACGAGTAAACAAAATGCGATCAGGGGCTCCTTATATTCATCTCTTACACCAGCTTCAATATGTACACTCATAATACGGATGAATAGTTCGTACGACAGTCTTTTACGCTGGGAAGAGGTGTCCCGGGCATAGTTCATGAACTATGCCACTCTTCCCAGGGCATAGTTCATTTTGGTTCAATTCTTGAAGCTAGTTGAATTTATGCCTCCACTTTTAACCCAATCAGATGACAGGGATCTATATATGAGGTATATATATAATACATTTTAGTATATTTTTCAACTTGACCTCACATGACCTTTGACCTTGGCATATGACATTTGACCTCATCAACATATGAGGGATCCCATGGTGCACCTATGATACAAGTTTGGTTCTAATTGAACTTCAACTTTTCAATTTACGTCAATTTAAAAAAAAATCACAATTTAGTGACACACACATCCACACACACACATCAACACGCGCAATGGATTGCTAAGTGGTCCTCCAGCTATAGCTGGCAGCCCACAAAAAATAATGAAAAGAACTCAACCTAATTAAAATTATTAAAATTTAAAGCAAACTATATATCCGAAAATGTTCTCACTAATTATAAGAAGTTGCCATACCCTGTCTCTGTACTTTTTTGCCAGCTCAGCCTCTCTCTCCATCTCCTGCTTCTTGAGCTTGGCATAGAAGCTCTTCTTCTTTCTTCGTCTTGCCGATGGATCGTCATCTTCATTATACTCCTTGGGCATACTGTTGGGATACAACAATTTGCTTTCAATTTCTGACCTGGTTCCTGCTTCTTAATTCTATTAAAACACTAAATAAGGGAATGTGGTACACTATTCCTTTTTTATGCTTGCACAAATTCTTGAAAAACAATAGTATCAGCATTTTACTATTAGTGTGTGAAGAGTACTTAACATACTTTACACAGCACCAGGGCTTGCGATAGCTGGTATGGCATAGCAGTTTGCTACACATTTTTTGCCACTTGCTATGCAATTGTGTAGCAATTTTTCTACATATGTTTGCTTTATCAACATGATGAAAGCAAGAGCTGTTGCAAAAATTGCTACACAAATAGAAATCCAATTAGCACGAGCCCTGCACAGCACCTACAGCTAAAATGGTTTAATTTTGACAATTGTGACTTTTCTGTCAGGAATAAAATCCAACAGAAATTTCAGCTAAAACAAAAGGGCTACTCTTAACTTTTAGCACATCAATTAAAAGAAAACAACAGGCTCCAAAATAAGAATTATGGTGGGCAAGGCAATTTTGCCTAATTTTAAAAGGGCACCAAGGCAAATGGTAGGGGCACCCAAGGCAAATTGCAGGTGCCTTATTTTTATTTGGATCCTGAGACAAAAATTGAAATGTATGAGCATGAATAATTCTTTGAGCTCATGTATCACATCTGCATGTGTAATAAAGTGCAGCCAACTTACGGCAAAGACTCGGCTCCTTTGGAAGCAGATTTTGAAGGTGGCGCTTCACCAGGAGTTGCCCTTGGTGTCATCAACAACTTACGGAAATCATCATTAGTCAGTGGAGTGACCCTACAAAACAATTAAAAAGCTTAGTTTAAATCACAATGGAAAATTGCACAGAGGAGAGGATTCACATTAGTGGAGCGGTTTGGGCTGCAAAATTGTCGACAACCCTCCCCTCGGTAGAACAAAACACAACCACTATGACTTCTTTGCTTAATTTGCAGCCCAAAATGCATTTTTCAGCCTAGAAATCATCCCTGCCACCAAATATTTCAACCACGACCATTATTTTCTTAAACCTCATATGTTTATCCTTCAAATAAAGGTGGTTGTGTTTTGTTGTACCGAGGAGAGGGGTAACTCGAAAAGCACTTTTTAAAGCTCGGCCGCTCTGTTACATATTTAGCTTAGATAAGTCATACTTTTAAAGTGGCTATTTGCCATTGCATGGGTCAGCTGAATAGCTTTTTTGACTAAAAGGTAATCCAGTTTAGCTTCGGAACAACATGTACACGTAGCTAGCTAATACCCAAAGTGGGTCTTTTCAGCCAACAAGGGTTTGGGATAGGTTAGGGATTGGCTGGTTTAGGATAAGGATTAGTGTTGCCAGCCAATTAAAGACACTATCAGTGATTTGAAATATATTTGAAATTTGCAGGAATAGCTTCAAAGTGAAGGATAAGTCTGTAGAATTCTCATAAGTTACCCTTTTCAGCTGTAGAATTGACAGAAAAGGAAGAAAACGGCAGTGTTCCAAGATACGATTCTCCATTCAATTACGTGTTGTAGTAAGTGTCCGTTCGGACAGTAATGACTAAAATCTCTGATTCTGTCCTTATTAAGTTGCTTCTGGGCTTATCATTTGCAGGGTATGTTAGGATACCTGTACTTGTTGCATACATGCAAAAATCTGATTTTTGATGATTTTTTCGATTTGCTGATTTAGCAAATCACTGATAGTGTCTTTAACTGAAAGGGCTTTCTGGCTGACTATCGGGTGAATACATTTGTATCCTCGGCCTTCGTTTGAAAAAAAAATTAGTGATTACCCATACCCAGACAACTTTAAGTAGGTTACACAGAGTTATATGGGCTTATGTACTGCAGCTAAATGTGCAGTAGATTATTTAGACTTAAAGTTTCCAACCGACCGTTCCAAAATGAGCTAATAGAGGACAAGCAAACAATTGTTTTTATTTTGGCCTTCTTGGTGAGCCAAATATTATTAGTCCCTGAAACATGCATCCACAAATGATGTTTATAAAATATGACACCCTAAAAGGCATTATGCTGTACACAACTTACCCAGGGTCATCATCTACACTCTGCCTCCTATAGTCTGCAGGAGGCAGAGGATTGGAGAATGCCTCCTCTCCACCTACAAAACAAATCACAGATGAAATCATTAGGCTCCAGATGAATACTATCACAAAGTATAAGTACGTTAGTGTCAATAGACCTGACGGGGAATTCCTCTTTAGCTCTATTCACTGCGCGCTCGACTTGAGACCGAGGGGTCCCGGGTTCGAATCCCGGTGTGGGCGGGGCTGAGAAATAAGTCGCTGGTATTGGTGAGGAAATAGATAATGGATGGGTGTCAATCTACCATTGGCTTAGGCGGTCCGTGACAAATTTGGTGGCAGCGGTGTCTCCTGGGGTTTCTTAACTCCCCGCCGAGACCTATTTTATTCGTTGTATGTACACGTACGCGCTGTCTACAGCAGTGCGACTTCACGCGCACACACGCAGCAGATTGTTCGAATCAGTTCAAACAATTATTCCTCAGACTATAGTGGCTGTAATTTATTTTTCGTGACTGTTTAGGCCAAGTAAAAAAAAACATGTTTATCGTCCAGGTTTTTGAAAAAAAGGAGGAGGGGCTTTTTATTTTTTATTTTTCAAGATGGCCGCCATTCAAGATTTCGTCAACTCCAGGTGTTAACCTTATCACACGTGACGTCAAAACTAACAGAGACATAAAGGTCACACAAGAACTGAACATATTTACAATGTTTTAATAGTGTTAGCACCATATTTTAGCACATCTTAAGTCTGACTCAGAGATTTTGAAATATAATTTTTTGTGTATTTATTGAAAATAGTCAACTAGAACTAAAGAGAGTCACCTAAAATGCCCAATTTCAAAGTTACAAGCATTATGTATATGCAATTGCAAAAAACACAATTTGTTTGAAAATTGAGGGCGCCCTCCTCAGGAAATCTCTGAGTCAGCCTTTAATGTTTTAGTTGTTAGAATACCTCCTATTAAAGTATCAAAATGAAGCACTATCTTCAATAGTTTCATATGCAAATTCTCTAAAAATCATAATCGTCAACAGAATAAACTGAACGAATGACGCTCATTGTTTTACAAAAGTACATGGAACTCTTGCCATGAATTGATGCTTAGTAAATGTTCTACAAGTATCCTTTTAGATTAGTGTTAATCAAAACCATTACCCTACCCGTTCATATGCAGACGCACACGAAAACCATGGTGAAATTTCACCAACAATAGTTACATGTATGCAAGTCTTATCACACGCAATGGGCCCTTTAAATTTGACAGAAAACAGCTGATCAATTGTATTTGCCACGGAAACAAATTTTCACATGTTAACCTCTCGGCCAGTCGCATTTATTTAACATTGTCAACATGTATCATGCATTGATGTGTGCCACGATATCTTAGTGTAAATGACTGGCTATGAGACTAACCACCTAAAATTCACGAAGGCACTGGCACAGCGCACGTGGGTCCCTTGCTCTTAGAGCTTCGCTATTGGGGTTGTTTGGGAGACGAAATGAAATGGGCACCAGCACAATTGCAGAGCTAAATCTATCTTTCGTACATATGTACGCTGTTCAGAAAGTTTTCGTTGTAGAGGGTGATTTAGTCTAGTGTACAGAATAGAATTTCACGAAGGCATTTTATGCCATTTATATCGATACTATACCTACAGGTAGTCCTGATGATCATGACTAGATAGTCTTATTAACTTTTTTATGGCTGCTGTTATCATAGACTATCTAGTCATGACGAGTTGTGTGTAGTAAAAGTGCCATTTAAGCCAAGATCACTATCTCAATTCCCATGGCACAGTTCAATAGTTTTCATTCACCAGTGTTATTGAGCAAACACACACCCTGGATTTTTAGTATGATTTATGATACCCAGAACATACTTGGTCAGCTGCTGTTAACATGTGCTTATCCAAGGTTACTGAACTGGTAGATTAGCATGCCTTACCTCATAGTGGATACACAGACAGCTTCTGCTCTAACTTTTACAGCTGCAAATTGGCTTAAATATTCATTATTTGCAATAAACGTTATATTGTAGGCATTCTTGAGAGTCTTCTGCATCATGTGATAACCATTTTTCCAGATTTAAAATTCACATTATGAAATTTTCAGGTGAAACTTACCCTTGTTGTGTCTACATTGGGCTGCCAAATTTGGCAACCTGTGTTCATGTTGACATGAACTTTTTTGGGAACAAATTGTAGCATCGGTTACAAATTGGTAAGACAATTATTCTACAGACTCTAGAGATGCTATGTATGTCAAAAGAAAATTATTTTTTATTTTTATTTAGGAAATATACATCTCAAAACATCTCAAACCTTAAATGGCATTGGAACTCCACAGAACAGTTGTACATGTAACTTATGGCACCAAAGATTATGTCCAAATTTTAAAAGATGATGCCATAAGTTACAATTATTGGAACTAACCTACAGGGAGACCTCGAGAGAGTCTATGCACTACGGTCTTGCAAGTACTCATTTCGATGGATTTTCGTTTTTTTATTGAAAATTTTTCATTTTTTTTAAAATAAAAAATAAATCGAAGCGGGCGAGGACAAGAAACATGTTTTTTTCTTTTACTTCGCCTTATACAGAAAGAATTTTGTATTGTGCCACCACCCTATGAATTCGGCAGCCTCAACGAAATTAACTGCATGTTGATGAAGGATGTGGTGGCAGAATACTGAATTCAACCCAAAGACTTATAAAGATAGACAAGCGGATTTTCCACAAACGGCGTAAGCAAAAGGCTTGTCAAGGTGCCCAAAAGTATTATAATGAGCATACGCACTTCAGGGTTGGCCGGTAAAAACCGAGCGGTTTAAACCAGGCGGTTTAAACCGGTTTAAAACCGGTTTAAACCGCAAGGTTTATGCCCCCTATTTTGGCAGAAACTGGCAAAAACCTCAATTTTGTTCCCAAAATGCTTTTGAAATTTTCAAAATGGTAATTATTGGTTAAATATTAACTCTGTAGTAAGTCAGAATAAAAATTACAGAACAAAAGTGGTTGAAAGTACAGTAAACACAACTTCCAGCTCTTCATTACATACATACAGTTCTAGTACCATACTTTACTCAGTCAGTAATAACCTTAGTGAAAAATGTACTGAAAATTCATCATGTACCTAGTTAAATTTGATCTGTAGCTAGGCATGCATTTGGAAATTTCAAAACTAAATGGGTAAATAAATGAAAACAAAAAGCGAATAACTTTTAGGCTAAATTTGAAAAAAATCTGATATGATTAAAAGAGGAAGCAAGAGCAAGTACTAACATTTAGATTGAAGTATATGTAATTATAAATCCACAGCTAGTATTTTGAGTTCTGCTGCAGATCTTTGCATGTTTTGAAAAATTGTCACAGTACTGCACTTTTCCATTTTAGTTTTCTTTTAATTTTCACAATGTGTTCTCTTTTTTGTGTATTCTTGTATTGAACAAATACGATAACGCAAGGCATGTTGACTATCTTAAGTTAAAGAAGGACTTCATATGCATTTAGTATGGCATACCCTCAAATTTATGCTTTGCATGGCGACCATAGACATTTCCTAGTTTTTGCCGGTTTAAACCAGTTTATGCCGGTTTAAACCAGGTTTAAACCGTTTCTGGCAATGCCGGCATAAAGCCAACCCTGACGCACTTCCATTAACATAGTTTTGGGCACCACCATATTTGGTTTACGTATCGTCGTATTTGGAAAGTCCTTATGCATATTTATGAGACATGCCGATTTTATGTTCGTCACACTTAGCGAGTTAAAAACAACAATAACAACTGATGCCACATGCTATCACTCAGACTCAAACATCTCTTTTCCTAAGCATAATTTACAGGGGTCATTGGGAGACTTTTTGTGCATTAGGAATGCAGGAATCTTTTAGATGCATTGTTTCTTCCATCAATTGGTTTTCGCATTTATTGCAGAAAAATCGGCCGAGAATACTGGGGAAATGCAACACTGATAACATGTAACGTGTGACGAACAGATTTGGGCGATCCTCTAGTTTAGGGGGTTTTATTATTTCATGCTATAGCTGCCATTTGAAAGATTACACAGTCTCTTTACGGAATAAAGCGTACACTTTACTAGTGGGGGGGCAGCTATAGCATGAAATAATAAAACCCCCTAAAGTAGTGATGACAGTCAATTTTTTTATTTATAGTCCAATACATATCAAATTAACCCTCATTTTGAAGCTTATGGTGATGCGCATCTAATGAAGTGACATGTGTTTTAAATTAATGCCAATTATGCTAATTAACGCTAATTAAATATTCATATATGTGGGAAATTGTCTGTAAAGCTGCGTTATTTATTGATTTATTAATTTTAAAGAAATAAATAACTGTTAACTCCAAAATCATTAACTTTTACCACACAAATTACTTTAATATGCATTGTGCACTTGTTTTAATCAACTAATATGGTTAATTTTGTTAATTACTAATTATACAGGTATTATTGCGCAATATACAGATATAATTTCTGGTAATTTTTCAGAATTTTTCCCGCATATATGAACATTTAAAAATGCCGTATATCAGCAATGGATTATCCAATTGAGCTGATTTTTTTTTTGCAGCTCTTGATACTCCTTAAAACTATCTAATAACTAAGATCAAATACATGTGCACACTACTCATACCACTTACCATCATGTCACTATAAATTCAAATTACCATTGAATTTGTACTTGTACATCTCGTACGGAATTGACATCGAGCATGCTAGTCAACTTGAACAAGCTTGGATTAGGTTTAATATTCAAGTATTTGCTTATTACAAAGTCATATAACTCACCTTTGATTAGACAAGTATTAGACAAGGCCTAAATAAATATAAGGAAACAATTATATAGCCATAGGCCAGGTAAGTATAAGTACTAAGTCCAAGATGAAAAGAGAGGGAAATAACCATTGAAAACTGACACGACTCGCACCTGTAAGAAACAAAATTATTATTAGCTATTATTAGGCCTATGACTATTTAATTTTAAATAAATTAGACAATAGGCCTAAATAAATATAGGAAAACAATGAGTCTTAAAGGTGCTTGTTCCGATTTATGTGAATTGTGTTCTCTACTTGATATGAGAGCCTAGCACTTGCACATACACCCCACCAAGTACCGTGGGAAACAAACTTGCGGTTTTGATGGTAGACGCAATAATGCATGTTGCAAGGCCCTATTCAATAAGGTGCTATTATTGGTGGTTAACCACTAAAACGGCGGTCTTTTGTTTATATCTTGGGAAAGAAATGGATTTGAGGGCTCAAATTTCAGGACGACATGAGAAAAATATGGCCATTTCATCTAATATCAAGATCGATACTACTTCTTTACGGGTTAAATCAGGGGGGTCTCAAAGACGATCGGAACACGCACCTTTAAATAGTCAAAAGTCTAATGATAGCTATCGTAATAATAAGGCCAGGTAAGTAACATGGGAAAGGGGGAAAGAAAACTGACACAAATAAATAAAATAATTTTCAACCAAGTCTTAATAGACCTATTCAACTATTATAATAGGCCTATATGCCTAAATAATTTAAATAATTATTAGAATTTTATTATAAAAGTTTATTTAAAATATCAGTTTATTAAAATTATGAAATGTCTTAGTTACTTAAATATCTAGATTTAAATCAGGATCAAAGCAGATAATATCATGGCAACATAAAATTCTTGATGGAAGAGTACCTCAAATTTGGTCAAAATTGTGTCAAATGTTGATCTCACCCATGCTGTAAGTTCAGATTAGTGCGGAAAAGCGCTATGCCCTTTCCCCGTGTGTTTGGTATCATTAGAAAATAGACATTAAAATCCGTCTAAAAAACACTGTCACCGCCAATCATCGGGGGGTGAAGGCTGAAAAATCAACCAACATTCTCGGAAAAAATGCTAATAAATTTCACAAAATCTGTAATTACATACTGCCGAAAAACGCTATTTTACAAGCTTTTTCCTTCATTTTTGAGCGTGGTATTGAGAGCGTTTCTAGACATTACCATCCCAACCTGGCTCACGCGAACCCGGAAATAGATCGTTTGTGCAGCGGGGTCATACAGCGAAATTGTGAAGTAGCGTGTTTTGAAACGATGATTTCGCGCTGCATATAAGGCCATGGGAATGAAAGTTTTAGATTTGCGTCCACCGCCCACATGCTCCAAAACCTGCCGCCGAAAATTTTCATTATTTTAAAAAAATTCATTATTTGCATAAAAAATGCTCTTCAATCTTCATCACAAAAAATCAAGTTTTAAATCATCAAACAGCTGGAAACGGGTACAATTACGCAATAACAATAGACTACATGCATGCAATCTCTGAACATGGCACATCTCTTGATGTGATTGCATAATGAATAATGAAAGCCTCATGCCGTTTGAAAAATGTCCGGACGCAAATCTAAAACTTTCATTCCCATAGTCAGCTCTGGCTCGAAACCCGTGAACTCGCAAGTCAACCAATGAAAATGTACATGAATAATGAATAATGAAATAAAGCCTCATGCCTTTTGAAAAATGTCCGGACGCAAATCTAAAACTTTCATTCTCATGGCCTAAAATCATTTAAAATCCTTTTTTTTACAAATCTGAATATAGTTTTAGATAAAACATACTTTTATTTGCACTAGCAATGTGGTATCATTGCTAAACTAGCAGTATTAATGCAACTAGAGCAATTCTCCCAGAGCAAGTTTTGCCGTGTTACAAACTGTGACTGCTGCGATCGCGGGCATGACTGTCATCACTATCTAAAGTAGAGGATTGCCCAGATTTGTAGGTGCGTGTGCTTGTGCAGTAACAGCGACGACACGCGGCTGGTTGTGCAACAACTAGGATGGTGCGCGAGGTGTGAGAGAAATCGGTTACGCTGCTGCCGATCAATAACACGAGTTTCCCTATTTTTTGGACTTGGTTCTATTCCTACTCGGGCCATACTTTCTGCAAGTGCTGGAGGACTTGGTCCGACTCGGACTGGAGTCCGATTTTCAAAGGACTCGGAATTGGACTCGGACTCGACACTGGTGGACTCGGACTCGGCTTCGGACTCGGGTACCACGAGGGACTCGGCTCGAGTCCGGCCAAAATTGCAATTTTTTATAAGTTTATTTTAGATGTTTTACTTTTTGTTTTTAACATTAAATCGTTGGAAACTAAGTTGCAAGGGAATGTTTTCGTTCCGAATTCTTCACCAACAGCCACTTCTTTATGGAAGTGATGACATGTTGAAATGAAATTAGTCAATTAACC